>OY735213.1:46331949-46496949 GCA_963457665.1 Thysanoteuthis rhombus
TACAAACCGATGGGAACCCCACAAGGTATTGTTCGGACAGACAAACAGACTGACATACAGAAAGGTAGACAGGTGAAACACGCATAAATCTCCAAACTTGGTCGACTTTTGTTAAATATTCAGAAACAAAATGGCGGTAACTAAATTCTCTTCTCGAAGTTAACTTATTCGGTAATATTCTTAAAATAATTCTAATGCTTCAATATGCAAATGGCAAGTGTTCAATGAGGTGACTCATAAATCGAGGCAAAAATTTCAAAAGTGGTTTAAGGGACACTTCCAATTATAGATCATCACGATGAAGAGAATCTCCATCAACAACACAATTCCTTCGTATTTCAATTCTCTCAATCCCAAACTCTGTCTACTCTATCTTTGTCTATTTATGTATCTGTTTGGAAAATTGCGGTACAAACAAGTTCGAACTTAAACTATTTGGATCCAATCCATTTATCTGGTGTAATCTGATTGGTTGCCACGCTACGCCCAATCAACACATCGGAAAGCATCGAACGGACAGGACATCTTCATCTAGGGTTGCTCTGACGTCACACAGGGTCAGTCATTGATCTGTTCTTACTATGGGCTAAAATAACACTACAAACCGAAGACGAATCTGTATGTAACGTGGCCCCCTTACCCTTTACCCACCCAGCGAACTTGGCCGCTCCCTACTCAGCTTGCTCGGCCCATGAATCATGCGTTGTAAAAGCTTAACGACATGGGCGCCGTGTTTCTTGAACCCTTGCCCAAAACGGAACGCGGTTTCCATCCTGTCGGCTTGCCAACTTAGCATTTTTACCAAAGGTCAATTTATTGTTGTTTTTTTTTCTCTCATCGCTATAATCTGACGAAGGAAAATCAATGCCACGTAGGTACTATCCCTCTTTTTCGATGGAGTTTTCTTTTTATCTGAATATTTATGGCCTCTTGATAACAAAGTCTATTTATCTATATTTCAAAAGGTCCGCCTTGAGTGGCTGCACTCTGAATTTTTCACATAGGAATGAGCTAAAAACAAATTGAATATATTAAATAATTCGTCTATAATTTTGTTTTTATTCATGTCAATGTCTATTTCTTTGAAATAATCTAGCCCTTGGAAAAAGGCCATAGTTAAGCTTTGCCCACCAAGTATTAGGCTTAATATGAACTGTTTTTTTTTTTATAGAACGACCGTGAGAACCCCCTCCAGCTGAGTATCAAGCTCAAAAATATGTATCGATTGACATAAATATAGCTATCAGATATGTCTAGAAACATATGTTAACTGATAACTGTCTGCTTCCAGCTCCTACCTGTTTTCCAACTTGTTTTTTACTCTCTCATGGGCTACATAGTTCAATATGTCACCGTTACCTACTCCCCGGTCGGCGTATTAATATGTATTTATTATTTAATACACTGACATGGGATAAACGAATTCTACAGTTTCGTAAATAGATACATGGGTGTACAAAGTAGATCGGTACAAAGGCTATATTACGAACACAACGGAATTCAATTCGGATGCAGTACCAATGTACATACATATATCGACTTAATAAATCCTTGTTAATAAGGTTTTTCCCTCATATGATGTTAGAAAAGTACCTTCAGGAGCCATATTTGGCTTTTTTTTTCTATGAGAAGTTTTCTCTTGGGTGTGCTTACGTAGATACATCGTTGAATAATCAGCCTGATTACACTCGATTCACTCATTGATTAATTAATGAATTCACTTAATATCATAAATACAGTCTGTCTCTTTAAACATTGATATTCTATTCTTTAAAATACATGTCACAATAGCAGAATAGATAGAATATTAAAATGAATTCCTAAATAATCACCCCCACTGACGTATATATACATATATGAATACATATAAATATATATATATATATATATATGTATACATATATATAAATATATATATATATATATATATATGTATACATATGTATAAATATATATATGTATATATAGATATATATATATACATATTCAGATATATATAGATATATATATATACATATTCAGATATATATAGATATATATATATATACATATACAGATATATATAGATATATATATACATATACAGATATATATAGATATATATATATACATATACATATATACATATAGATATATATATATACATATACATATATACATATAGATATATATACATATACACATATATATATAGATATATAGATATACATTTATATATATATATATATATATATATATATACATATACATATATGTATACAAATATTCATATATGTATATATATATACATATATATACATATATGTATATATATATATATATATATATATACACACACATTGGATAAAGCATTAAACTATACCACACTATGTTTTTTTAATCCTTGATTTGTACTATATATATATATATATATATATATATATATGAGAGAAAGTAAGGATAAAACTTTGTATTACTGTTACAATGTAACTGGCGACGCCCTTTTCTAACACATTTAAAAATGCCTTTTCTCTCTTAACTTTTTAATTTTTTTAATTTCATCATAATTCAGGGAAAATCTCCTTCACTTTAGATCCATTGAAATGGGAAGAGGGTTCTACTCCAATTTTCTCAAAGGATTATACATAAACATATAAAATAATCAATGTATATGAGTGGAAAGTTCGTTCAACTTTTGCTCTGTCCAGAACTGAACCCTTTTTAGAAGTATCCAAGACAAATATATTAGATAAAATTTTTATATCCTTGATTCATTCAATAGTAATTTTTAAGATGAATTGTAAAATTGACATTCTGAGCAAAAATACATAAGATTTCAAATAAATGCCTGGATTGGCAACAGACCCCAAAAAATCTTGCTCTGGATCGAATCTGACTCATGGGCCTATTGTTGCCCCTATTAGCCTTAGACAAACGTGATGAACATTTTGTAGAATGATTTATTTCATATGAAAAAAAATATTTACTATTGACTGTAATCAAAATACCCTAAGGAGAATAAACAAACTCACAGATACGTACGTATAAAATGTCCGGGTCTTCTATCCATCACAACATTTTCAGATATTCATAAGCGTCGATGATTTGCAAATACAACTGGCACAAGCAACTGAAATTACTTGAGTTAGATGTTCTCATATCAGTCATGACAGATAAGTATTTATCATTCTTCCCCCTTTGACTTCTCTTCAGAGGATGCATACCATATTGTAACATATGTAAATGAAAATGCTTAGATACGAGATGTGCATCATCTATTTTCTTGAGAGTTCCTCTTGTTCACAATGGTAAGTTTAGCTAAATTTACAATCCTTATTACTTGTACCCTTTATATAAGGCGTAACCAAAACTACTGCTGATAACTTTATTCCAACTCCAGTTTGTATTAAGAAGAATCATAATTTCTTAGTCGACAATTTTTTAATAATTCATACTCAGCCTTTTTTGTATAACTATTACTCTTTATATAAAGCATAACCAAAATTACTGCTTATAATTTGACACTTTGATGCATTTTGTATAAACTATAAGCAAATGGGCTATCCTTACAAATACTCCAATTACGTGTGAACAGTTATTGACAGTGATATTTTAAAACTGAAACGATACTGACCATAAAAATTGTATACGTTAATAACTATCCGAGCCTGGTGGATTTCAGGCTTAGAACTGGCTAAAATCCTCTACCATTATATATATATATATATATATATATATATATATATATATATATATATATATATATATATATATATAGTTATTCCTTTACTGTCTTTCAAATTAAACTGTACATATTTTCTATCAACATTTTTAAAAAATATCTCTCAAAGTAAACCACTGTACCACACAACTATGGGGAGTTCTAAAGTAATCACATCTTAAATGAAAACACCATAATATCTGTTTGATGTATATCCAATTGTTCATTCTGTTATATCATATAGAAGATATTGTGTGCATGCACATTATACCCAAGTTCCAATTCCTTCTCCTGGTTCTTTTTTACCATGCTGAAGCCTCCCAAATGAGAGGATTGTTCAATACGTTTGAAAATCAGCATGACTGTGGCAAGTGTCCTTCTAACTGGTCACGGTACCTAGTATCCAAAACAGTCCCCCATCTCGATATTGGTCGGACTCAACACTGCTCAACTTCGGTGATCGTATGCAGACCAGTGTTTTCAATGCTGTATGGCTGTTACACGTCTGTTGTATAACAGTAAATATTTGGATGATCTGTTTTCTTCCATGTCGACTGTGTACAACGTTTCAATCGTCAAACCTGTTTCCAAACGCTATGAATAATTTTATCTGCTTGGTCTTCTGGTTCAGTCTCGAGGTCTATGCATTCTGAACAATATAACAGATGCCATAGAAAACGATCTTTTCTTAAGAAAGTAAATTTCTATTGAAACTTATCACAACTGAAAGGCGTTGAGGAAACAAGAGAATGAAAAGGAAATTGTTTACGGCAAAGTGAGATGATTTGAAAAGTTTACTGCTAAAAAGACGAATATTGAATGAAGAATGTCTGTATTTGGTAGGCTGAATCAATTGAAAGGTGCAGTTTCCTCTAAAGGCATGATCGGTTTATTTGTTAAAAATATTCAATGTCCCAACACCTGTATATGGAAATAATACTGGGGGATCGGTAAATGAAAATAACAACCACACTACAAATTATATACTTATACAGGGTGTATGCAAGAAAAAACCTGCAAGATTTGAACGAAAAATAACACTTTAAAAGAAATTTGCAGTTGTCACCCTCAAATTCGCATTCTGGTGATTAGCATATACACTTGGCTAAGAATAAAGCCAACCATATAAGCTAATCGACTGTGAATTCGAAGGAAGCAACCCCAAGAGAAGTTTATTATTTTGGCGCTGCACTTTTTACAAACACCCCGTACAATGATTAATGTCATTTTCCTGGTTCTTTGTTAGAAACTACAGACTCTGTCACTTAGATATAACTTGTTCGCTGGTAGGAAAAAATATCCCTTACACACCGATTTAAACAACCTTTCCACGGAGACTATTATTTTTATCTTAGTTTCTTTTTAAAATAATCATCAAAAAGAATTCAAATACAGGTAGTGTTGGTTTCTTGAAAGTTTGCCATTTATTCAATTTTTCGGGAAGGGATAATACGTTATAGAGGAAGCGCACGCCCTTTTCCACTCACTGCATTAGACATCCTGATGTCGTACAACTGTTATCACCACAACCCTTGATTAATCCAGCCGGACAAACCTATTTTTTTCCATCTGAGAACACTCATTTTTACCTTCTAAATGAATAGTAATAGCTTCTACACTTCACGTCAATTAAACTTCTCCATAGGAACGCTTTACTGCCAGAGTGCAGAGAAATATGTATATCAGTGATTTCTTTCGCAGAAATTATCCAGCTCTAAAATGATTCATCAAATGTCTCTCCATCTGTCAACGCTTATCTCATGATCTGCAAGGAATATTGTCACCAAATTATCTGCAGTAACTAGTGGAACCCCAGTGTTGGTGTTTAATATATCAGTTATTGGAAATTCCTAAAGCTCCCAAAGCTTTTAGCAAGGAATTCAATATATGATTTAAATGTAATGCAACCCTTATTTTGTGTCCGTCAGGTTCGCTAAAAAGAAACTTGTTGTTTAACCATCATGTCAATCGTCTTCATCCCTTTCGATGCACAGGGGTCCAGTGAGCTATATCTATTGCATTTGAACCCTGGCAGCATATCGTGCTTCTCTCAGTGCCTGTTCCATCCTTCCAGCTCCCTGGTCACAGTTCTATGCAACGTGGCGTTTGGCCTTCCTGGTTTCTTCCTAGCTGTTTCACCTGTTTAAGCTGACTCTTGTGATCTAATCCTGCTCCTTTATCAGCACACCCCGACCATCTTGAACGCCAGTGTATGATTTCATTGAAGATTAGTTGATCACCTGTATTCTCGGACAATTGATGGCCAGATATTTTATTTAACCAAACCATTTGGCTTGTTTGTCTCAGGCTTCAATTGTAAAAAAAACAACAACAACAAAAAACAATTACTTCGTTTTACTGTGTGAAGTAGATATCTATCTGTACATACCCTCTGCTTGGAGAGTTTTGAGGTAGTCGTACTTATGCAAACGAATAGGAAATGCATTGAAACAATTGAGAGAGACGTGCTTTTTCAGACTGATGGAAACCTCACAACCATCTGACCAGACATCAATAAATGATATGTATGGATACATTGATTGATATGAAAATCAGGTACGCTATGAATATCTGGTTGAAAGTGGGGTGCCAATATAGAGGAATTGGAAATTGGAATTACTTTGTGAAATTGGCAAGACAAACCTCAGTGGGTATTCTGCAGGGACTCTCCTGCATTAAATATTTTACAATCAAGTTGAAATAAACAGCGTAGAAAAAAAGTTACGGCCACATCGAGTTATGTGAACCGAGTCTTGTGTGATCACCGAGGTGAAGAAACGTTATAACTGCTCAGTATCTAGATGTGAGGGTCCATTTGGGAATATGAGGTGCTATAACTATCGGGAGGCATCACCTGCTGCCCTGCTGAAAATACGTCTTCCATACTTAGCGCAAAACAATAGCAGCTAAAAGCTGCTCACCCACGCTCAACCTTGGTCGAAGGTAGAAAACTCTGTCTTTCGAGATCTCGTTAACGATTTCTGTCGGTACTTGGCAGATATTAGTTTACCAAAGGTATACTGCATACAATAAAAATTAGTGAAAGTAACGGATTATGTAATCATCGCAACAAAGAGAAAATGCATCAGGGCGAATTATGTCAATGTCAAGATAGATAAAACCTTTGGATAACAGCAACCACTGCTAGTGTGAAGGAAAAGGCTGAACTATTAAGCATATCGTAAGTGAATACAACGTAACAATTCAAATAAAATGCAAATCAGGCATGATGAGTTAAGTGCATGTATACACAGGTAACTGAGTTGAAGATTGGTGTTTCACCACGAAAAAAAATACCACAGATCTAAAAAAAAATAAATAAATGAGAGTCTAAAGATCCCAACACCTGTGGAATAGACTTACTTTTCTCTGATTAAACCTGGTTCTGAACGGAAAGTTCTATGAGAAAAATTACTTCAGGCCTTGATTTTAACCTCTACATCTGCTGCGCCTGCTTAAACTCTGTAAAAGGTTGTTTTATCATTTATAATATTGTTATACAGTAGGAACATTTTCAGAAGAGAAAGTATCTCAATTTTCGACTTTTTACCAGTATTGCAACATTGATTTAAACTAAGCTATACCATTTAAAAAGCTGAAATTACACCTGACAAAAATTGAGGAAATGTGTACCCTGTAAAATTACTCTGAAGATAGATATTCCGAGTGAATAACTGATGTAAAGTTAGAAACTATGATTTTGAAAAAATGCAATGAATAACAATGTCATAAATAGATCATTGTAGAAAGGTCAGATCGTGGTAAGTTCAGACATTTTCTTTATTGAGATAACAGAGAAAACTTTTTGGGGTTGTTGAGCCTTCAAATGTAGTCGTTTTTGTATGCATTCTTATGGATACAGATAGATGAATATTTGCACTTAGATACATCTATTTTTATTGAACACTATGTTTATTCATAAGTGGACAATGTTTGATATTCAGAATAGAGCATTTATAAACAGGTGTACTTTGTCACTCAATAGAAAACCGTAGCATAGCAAAAGTCTTTTGACAGCTGACCGTTTTGGGGGTGATGTCAAAATATTGGAAGAACGGGGAATCATTGAGTAAGTTACTTTTCTCACTTTTTATTTGGTGATAAAGGTATTAACGGTCACACACGTCTGTAAACATAAACACTAATTTTTTAGCCTTTTGTTTATTTACATTGTCTCGACTCTACTAAAACTACAAGACGTATCCAATCAATCTTCTATGAGCATTGGAAAGAAATGATTTCTATAAGAAAAAAAAGAAAAATTACTCCAAAAATTATTGTTACAAATAACACAAATTTTTGTGACAATGGTAATAATTTCTGTACAAGTTTGAGCTTTTTCGCATCAATAAAACAACAGAATATCGTATTATTATTATTATTATTATTATTATTATTATTATTATTATTATTATTATCGATATAACATTATTATTAATGATATATTATTAATGGTAGTATATTAATATATGTATTATTATTAACATCAATAATAATTGATAATATATATGATGTCATTAATAATGATAATAATGATAGTAATAATACTTACAAAAAAAACACACACACAGACCATACTGTTGCCTTTATGGAATGAGCCTCTTTCTTTAATCTTCTCACAAGAGGTGGTTTCTGTTAGGTTAACAAACTAAAGCCCACAAGTTTAATAATCAAAATGTGAAATTTCGAAGTGTTCAAATTAAATGGATGTTTTTAAACTGGCATTTTTTTTTAATCTATGTGTGAAAAAAAAAATCCATTCTTTAACATAAAAAAAATGACATTCGATACATTTGCCTCTTATATTCGAGTCACAACATTCTTGTTGGGAATTCTCTTAGAAATGAGTGAAATATAAGTTAATAAATCCAATGCATGACTAAAATACAAAAATATTTCATCAAAAAAGAAATCTCACTTAGATTAAAAACAAAATAGATTTTGGAATTTTGAAGGGGTTGCATTTCTTCATCTCCATATTTTTAAATAATCCCTTGAAAACATTACAGTCATGTGATCAATCATTTAACAATACCATTGGATTCGTAATTTTAAGCACTAGATTTGACCAAGAATTATTGAGTATAAAATAAAAATCAATAAAATTTATTCACCACAGGAGCATTAAAAAAATATGTATACAACGATTAAAAATAAATACATATATACTTTTGTACACTTTCTCCTTGAAATTTGATAGGGTGTTATGTCTTATTCTTTACAGAGAACCACCCACTGCTCCAAAAATAATATTATATGGTGATAAGCATCAGGAGAAAATTTTTTCTATCAGATTTTTATCAAATCATTCTTCTCACCAATGGGACTAAGAGTTTATATATCATTTTCCTTTTTTATAATTTCTATATGTTCTTTGCTCATATGCTTTGTAATCCTTGGATAAAATTGAAAATTAATCCAGTTCTGCACAATTTGTATTGCAATTCATTTTTGTTGCTTTACATCCATTATAACTCTTTTTTAAATGTACTTTGTTTTGAGAAGGGCTATTTACATTCAAATAGTTGAGCCCCCTTATTAACAAGATGTTCTTTCAAGTATGATATCCGAATATGTATGGTTGTACAGAGAATTTTTAAGTTGTTGTATAGTAGGATTCGGGTGTTGTCGACCTCTCCCTCTTTCCTAGTTAGGCTTGGATTTCCATTCTTTAATGGCTTGCACTACTCACAGGGATAAGGTATGGAAATCCCGGCCGAACAAAGAGGGAGGACGAAATCGACATTACCCGAATCCTACGTGGTAACGTAACTACCATCGAAATATTCTATTTACCACCATTACGTTTAAAACAGACCGTAGAATGGGTCAGCCGAAACGTAGTTTTTATAACACAATCAGCATGGAGTTCAATTGTCTGGAAAGTTCCAACTTTTTTTCAAGAACAGATATGCCAGTGTTATGGGATGATGTGAATTTTGAAACTTTCACAGGTTATGTAGGGAATTGCAACTAATACTAAATTTGGTCATTATTTTCCGTCCGTCTTAGTGGGACTTATAGGTTAATGGTTGGTAAATTTTCGTTCTTGGTAAATCATTACTTATACTGCTTCGGTTCCTTACAGCGGTCACTTAATTCTTTATCTAAGTTCATCTTGCATTCAATTACCTTTAATGATTAACAATACAACAGTTCGTTTTACGTGTGGTAAAACATGATTATTTTCCTTATTCCAAAAACTGCCTGACGGTGCTATTCTCAGCTAGTACATGTATGAAATTAAATGCGTAATATACATATAAAATTCTATATCACCGAAGATGTTGGTCAAGTCTCTATCTTTGATGCTAATTTAAATCCGTCATATCTATGAGAATATAAATAGTTAATAGAATGAACCTATTCACTGGAAATGTTAATTCAATGAGGTTAAGTATATTGTTGCCGAGTTCATCTAATTAAAGATTCAATTTAGTATTCCCTGCCAATTTGTCCAACAAATGAGTAGAAATTATTCTGAGTGTCACAATTTGGGAATTCTTTGATTGGGTTTGATTGTAATAGTGAATCTATGGTACACTTTAGTAGTGATTGTCTTTGCAAATTGAAGATTTCTCTTTACTTACTGTTTATTAGATATGCATAATCAGTTCTTAGCTAATTTATCCTAGAAAAATAGAAGCAAAATCCTAACAGGCATACTGAAAAGAAAGTTCTGATGGAAAAAAGAAACATTCTAGCATTAATTGACTATAAATGTTACAACCAGATTGCTTGGATAGATTGGTTCTTGGACAGTCACCAAAGTTCAACAACACCTGGTCAGTACCTTGAAGGTGGGCCGTCTGTGAATACCAAGTGCCTTACCAAAGTGGGGAGTCATGTGGTGCAGCTATGCTCATCTCCAAACGTATTGAACATTTCTTTCCTCTTAGAAGCCTCCAGCAAGGTGGAGCACTTCAACCGTAATAAATGCCTAGGCATAGCAGCAAAAAGCTGCTCACCCGTGGCCAACCTTTGCTGACGGCGAAAGTTTCGCTCGAGAAAATAAATCTTGTAGATCGTGATACTTTTTTTTCTTTCATGATAGGAATATTTTCCCTTATTAAGGGGGTCCGAAAGTATTGATGAATTCATCGCAATTCTTCTAATTTAAAGATGCACAAGCGTCTCTAGCATCGACTGCCTTCACTGATAATTATATGAGTTATGTTCCTTGTTCAGTGTTGCCAATTCAAACGTTTTTCATCCAAATCCGGATTGTTTTGCTGCAACTAGATTCCAGAAACTACTGTTTAGATGGCTTTCAAAAAAAAATTTTTCAATTTTCATTCAGTTATTTTCGGGGGCCGATTTCGGAGTTCAAATGACAAAATAACGTTTCTCTTTTGATGCTGGATAAATATTTAAATGTTCCACCCTCTAGCTCTACTGTCGGAAATTGTCCAAGCAACACATACAGACATGAATAAATATCTAACTGACCACGAAAAAATCACATCCAAACTGAGTTTCGGTTGATATCCCTTAACAAAATCAGTATTTTTTTATGGAGAAGAATACGCACAAAACATCTCTCCGTTACTATGCCATGACTCGTGTCACTTTTCTCTTTAGTTTCTTTCTTTCTTTCTTTTTGACAAGCGCCATTTTCTAACCTTTTTCCCTCAAGTGCAGTATTTTGCCAAAAAGCCATTTTTTTCTTTTGATATACACCGAGAGCAATGACTGATTCTGTGCCTGATTAAGTCATTATCAAGGAATTCTGGAAAAAAAAAGATCCATCCTGTGGGACACTATTACTGAGAACGTTATTTTTAGGCTTCGTGACATTGCATTGTTACTTGATAGAGTGCATTTCAAGACGCTGTCAGCATTTATTCGCTTAAAGTGATAGAGTGTTCGTTAATAGACAAGAGAGTTTCAATGGCGTGTCAAGTAATGATCTTGGTCATCGTTTGGCCACAATCTAACTACCCGTTCAGTCATCATCTATCTCAGCCTTTACAACATACTCTGTGATAAATGCGACTTGCACTTTGCAATCAGTGCAAAGACTGCGACGAATTTTAGTACTGTGTCCCAGCACTGATATCAACGACTGATAAAGCGTTTTTTTCTTTTGTTTATTGGCTAAAAGGACAGCAGAGATACAAACGTTGCTTCCTCATGCTTTGATGATTCATTTATTTTTTTAGTCATAAGCTTTACTTTGTTTCCAAGGAGGAAAGTAATTAATCATAGTTTAATGTAAAGAAAAGTACATATTCATTCAAAGTGAGTAGAAGAACTGAAGGTAAGAGGGCTGCCAAGTTGGACCACAAGATGAAATGTAGATCTATGCTGAACCTATTCCTTTGTTTGAGGCTTATACCGTTCACTTAAAAAAAAATGAACCTTTTAGTGATCCACCAAATGGCAAAAGAAGTAACTGTTTCATTGATCAGCCTTTTTTTCCAAGTTCTTTAATTGATCACCCTAACACGTTATTCCAGTGGCGGTTTGTTCAAGGTGGAATAACCAGACCTTTTGTGAATATGTTTCTTCAACGTTTTTGTTTCGAGAATCTGTTTTGATATTAATTCTGTCTGAAATGTTCTTATCATTAGAAAGACAAATCCATCTGAATTGAATATGAGAGCATAAAGGTCTTCATTTAGAGCACTTGCGTCTCAGAAGAGTAACAGAGAGGAAAGGAGATTAGGGATACGTGTAGATCCGAGCAGGAACGTGACTAAGGAAAGTATGTTACTAGGGGGTAAAAGAAAAGGGAGCAATTAATATAAAGACAGGCTTGGAAGGAGGAATAGATAGCACTCTGGCACGCAGGGAACAGCAACAAGCGACGTGGTTTGGCTGGCCCTTCTTGTCTCAGGCTTAGATACGCGTTGGTGCATAATTAGGGTTGAAGAAAGGAAATAATCCACTCAAGATCTTTCTTCCTCTCTCTTGACTGAAACCAATGTTTTGGAATTTAATTCAAGATGTATCTTGTGTTTATATGTTCATTTGCCTAGTTCTCATTTCCTCTTTGAGTAACTTCTATCCAATATTTCTGACGATATATTTTGGTTGGACGACCTGATGACGCGATGTTATGACTGAAGAAAGTTACTGACTCCATAACAGAAATGATTTTTTATCGTCAATCGTTTTTGACTGCATGTCCCATTTACAATTGCACACACAAATGCATTACATAACAGGTAATGAACACGCAAAGTCTATATAAAATAATTCACCAAACTATATCGAACAGGATAGTTACCATACAAGAAACCACTTAATAATCATAAAAGCTTTTACCATTATTTTTGATAAAAAAATCGTATGATCTGTATAAAAAGATTTCGATAAAACGTGATCTACTACTCAATTGAAGCTGCACAAGCCTTTATTCTTATTCTGCAATGACAAAATCATTCAATTCCATTCCTCACTGAAAATTGAGGTAGATCCAAAGAAGTCTAATACTTCAAGTGCTGTATTAGTCAATATAATGTTTTTCGTCAAAGGATAATGAACGGCAAATAAACTTCAATTTAGTGTCTGGTTAGTAACAATAGAAGTCGGCACTTGACCAATGGAGTTTGGCAGAATGCTTTGTTGACTACAAACAAACAATATGAAAAGCAATAAGAACAAAAGATCTCCCCTACTAATGGGCTTCCAGCCTGCGCAGATGTATTTCTTCTTCTTCTTTTTCTTCTTCTTCTTTTTCTTTTTCTTTTTCTTCTTCTTCTTCTTCTTCTTATTTATTATTATTATTATCATTTTTTTTTTCATTTTGCAATCTTACACCAGTTGCCCAGTGGTTACCGCTGGAGGTCAAGTGACAGCAAGTCTCCTTAAGTCTCTAGCCCTCCTCTACTCATTCTCATTGATCACAGTAATACTGAGGCTTACAGTTTCACACTGGTTGCCCATTGGCCATCGTTGTTATCATCATTATTGTCACCATCTTTTCATCTTATAATAATTATCATCATCAGGAGCAGCAATTTCACACCAGTTGCTCGGTGGTTACCGCTGGACTTTGAGTGACAGCAAGTCTATTCAACTCTTCAGCTCTCCTCCCCACATTCTCATAGGCCACAGCAGTACTGTGGTTTACAGTTTCCCTAATTATTATTATTATTACTATTATTATTGTTGTTGTTGTTGGTTATATTTATTTATTTATTTGAAAATATGGAAAATGCTATCGATGAATAAATAACTTCGTTTGCTCTTAATTAGCTTCACTAGAATGTACCATTTGAACTAGTGCAAACTCCGTCAGATCCATCGTAAGGACCAATTTAGCATGAACTTACATTGGGAACTGGAACTTTCCCCTGAAAAGCCTCTTCATGGGAGTGGGAGATTTTACAATAGTTTTTTTCAGACATATTGGGGAGTGAATTTTTTCAGTTCTATATTTTTATTGGTGTTGCTATTATTTATGTGAAGCATATGTACGTAGGCAAACAGCGAGTCAGAGTGACTTAAAAACTGATCATTTGATTTTTTGGGGTTTGAAACATGTCTACCCCCATGTCCCCCAACCTTTTCCAATAACTTCTATCGATATCAAAAATTCTATCTTATTACCTGACATATAAATAAAGAATTAAATAATAGCATTGTCAGGAAACAAGAACCGAAAGTTCAATGAGGCGTCCACGATAAGTTTAAATGCAATTATTGCCAGATTACGTAACCCGGAGAAGAAGATAATATCAGGTGCGATATAATTGGACGCCTTTTTATCAAATTTCAAGGAAATCTGACTTAAAACAGCTGAGAAACAATACAGCAAACAGATCTAACGACGGACAGTGTTAATTTGCTCCAAAATTCTAGGTGATATTCGAATCCATACGATTCATAGAAAATTTAATGTCTGCTTTTCAAATCTTATACCTAGTTATATTAATTGGCACAGTAAAAACGTAACCATACAACACCCCGACCCGCATCAACGAAAACTGTACTATTCAAGGTATCACTGTATTGAATTGGCTGTTCAACTGTTCCCTGCTTCACCTATAACCCATTTCACTTCTCCAACACAATTTAATTTCCGTACTTTCTTGGCTCTGCAATTCTTTTTTCCGCTTTCTTCCTTCCTTATTTCTACTAGACCAACTTTCAATTATTCCAGTTCGTCATTTCGAGTAATTCTCATCGACTTGTATTTTGTGAATAACCGTCAATACACATTGTCTAAAGCACAATGATTCGGATATATAGTGTCTGATATAATATTCTTGGATAGAGCCAAAGAGAGATTTCAGTAATTTTCGTTTAGTTCTGGTTAAAATCAATCAAAATATCTATGATTGATTATATGAAAGGGAGCGATCATAAAACTTCAAATAGCTTCCTTGATCAAAACGGGGCCATGGTATAAACATGAAAGTTTTTATTTCAACCCTATTAAAGGATAACAACAATCTTCCGAAATTGCAAGGGCTTCTTAACAACTTGCTGGCGATAAACAGATTCTCTTTGTCGTTGAATGTTCATTAGAGATGGCAGGAGATTCGGTTTAGATTTTTCGTTCTGGATAATGAATTTAGAACAGCAATTATTATGGATGATCAGGAAAGAGGTTGAAATAAATTGTTAAATTCCCAGACAAATCCAGACGCCTCGATATTTGACAAGTGAAACGATATATTTGCAACCAGACTTTCATATTATGGTTGTAATCTTTGTTTGAAGTTATGTTAATACTTAACTCACCCCAACCACTAAACCATTCAATGAAAATAGTGATGACTATAACATACATGATAATAACCATGAATCAATCAATAATTGCTTTGAAAAAAATACTTACCAATTGATGGAAATAAAATAATTACCATTGTAACAGCATACAGTATGGAAATATTAGGCACTTATCTTACTGTTGTAACATACATATTTGAATCATCGAAGCAGACGTGGACTGACAAAAAGTAGCGCTAAGTCGAATACTGTATCACACAAAATGGTGAAGATTTTACCTATTTCTTCCTCAAATCATACATTTCCTATTGTATAAGAATTTTGTTACGTACGAAGAAATACAGTGATAGGGTTCTGCGGATTCGAGGATTTCTCAGGAAATCTTCATTCCTCTAAAGAACTGTAAAAGATTTAAGATGAAAGGAATTTACAAAAACCTGACTGGATATTATCGCTTGCTTATAATCGATGAAAAAAAAGTTGAAAATCTCATAATAACAATTGATTTTTTTCTTATTCGAATGCTGTCGAATTTTGTCTGAATCAATTATAATTTTCTTTTGGCATTTTAGTGTCTCTGTTTTGGTTCAAACTGCTAAAACTGTGGCCATAACTTTGTATCATGGGAGCCGTTGTAACTTTCCTCGTTTGTTTGTTTGTTGATTCTGTCACGCCAAAGCAAACAAAAAGAGAGGGGAGAAAATTGTATACCTGTGTCTACGTGTTTGCCTATGAAAAAAAGATGTAGCTATCTACGTGTATGCTTGCTTGCGTTAAGATGACTACTACTACTACTACGTTTTCTCATATTAATAAAAACTTATTCGTTCGTTACCCGACTTCATCGATTTTTGTCTTAATTTTGTTTGGAAAAAATATGAAAGGTTATAGAACTGACGTAAGAATTAATTCTGTTTGGGACATTTTTTGTTTGCAATAAATAGATTTTTACTAAAAATATATCCGAATAATTAATCCAATACGATCACTCATTCTGTAAGATATTCACTCATCTAGACTCTTTCTAATTATACCATGCAAAGAGAGAACATGTAAGCTTACAATAGTGTGGGGTGGATGCTATATCCATATCTAAATAGAATTAATGTATGTATGGAGACAATGAGTTGCAAAAATCAGTCGAAAGTGTTGTTGAATTAATGAAAAGAAATCGAATGAATTATTCTATTACATCAGAGGACTAATCAAAGGAAACCAATTTATTTATTCGACTTTTGGTTTCTTTTGATTCCTTCTTAGAAGCCAGCAATCACAGCATTTCCTGTCTTTTCCTCTCCGTCCATATATGCTGCACTCGATTTCATTTATTCATAAACTCTGATGGGCATTTGCTTAGAACCCGTAAGCGTAAGTGACCCGGAGCAGCAGGGCCATACACTCAAACCTTAGGCCCCCCTGCCATTGCAGATGTCAGTTGCGCACAAGTCGTAATTCTATCGTACTATCAACAGATCCCAAAGTTCTGAGACGTTATCTCTGATGGCATCTGCCACTATGAAGAACATGTCTAGGGTGAAATCTAGAAACGAGGTTGGGGGAATTACAATTGCTGACATGGCTACACTAACAGAGCCGCAAGTAAGATTATGTGGACCGTGCTTACTGGGATTTATGATTGGAGACTGGATTAGATTGGCTCGATGCCCACACGTGAAAGTTGTGAAATATCGGCTCCAAAGCGATTCCAATGCATAACTTCCCTTCAACCAACATATACACTGGGTGCAAAGATTATCTAACTCGATGGGAGAAGTAACTATCAGTGTGTTTATGCAACAACTGGTCATTGTAGAAAGTTTGCATTCACCAGATATAATAGTTGATATAGAAGGCATTGCAGTGTCAATATGAATGTTATTAGATCGGCAATTATCGAAAATATTTTTTTTAGATCACAGATTTTTCTTTTTAACTTATGGCAATTATCCTCATTGATTTTCATTCAATGGATTATTTAAGTTTAGTTGTGAAATATCTGAATAGGTATCACTAAAACCGTAACCGAAATTCACTGGCGTCTCACTTTCGTACAAAGCGCGGAAAATTAATTTACATGACAATTATGGCAGGCTGCTCTTCAAACCATAAAGTCTCTTCCTTACAAATGTGGACAATCGTCCGATTAAATGATAAAATGTTTATTTAAAACTACTTATAGTTTCACAATTGGCATCATACTTAACAAAAACTGATATTGATAGAATAAATACAAGAATAAAAAATCACTGAAAAACTCTGATACGACCAAAATGTTGTCAATTTTAAAGCTGTATAAGTATGTCGAAATAATTTCTACAATGAAACAAATACTTTTTTTTTTTTGCATTAACCGTATGTGTTCTCTCTAGTTATACCCGTATATTTCAAAAAGTTTTTTTCTTCTTCAACCCTCAGGATTCGTCTGTATAAATATTTTACATTTTACTTACAAAATTGTCATGTCCACTTCCAATAAGATTTTTCTTTTTTTTTTCCATCAAATTAACTGCTTCAGTCATGGGTGAAAAATACATACAACTGTAAGTTCTAAAATGATAAATAAATTTCTGGACATCGCTCCAATATTTGAATTTACACAGACGTGGCATTAAACAACTTGTTTGTTCAATAGATTGCATCTGAATATAAACCAACAGTATGAAGCTGACTAGAGTATACTTATACAAAAATAACTCACGAAGGATGTATTTTGAAAGTATGGAAAGTGAACAAATTTGAAAAAAAAAAAACAAATGTTACATCTCACACTTTTTTTCATTATTGTGAGGACAGGACTAATGCATTTTACTGGTTTATACCAGCCCTTTCAAAAGTACATTCAGCGATAAAGGTCGAAATTTATCAAGCCTGTTCTTGTCATAAGTTTTCTTTCGAATGTACCACATTTTTCAAACTTTTTCAGATTCCACATTTTCAAATTGCAAACTCCATTCAACACACACACACGTATATGTATAAATATTGTCTGAAAAGCTTTGCAGCATCGAGTACTAAAGATGTTGCTCAAAAAAATATCCTTTTAGTATAGAGCAATTTTCAGTCTCAAAACACTGGAGACGTTATTTGTGAAATTTAAGTATAAGTATTACGTACAGAATATCTTTCTTCTTTCTTTTTTTATCTCTGTTCATTTATTTATTTCATTATTTATTTATGAGCAAATTATTCACAAGTGATCGTTAATAAAAGACATTAATGGGATTTATATTTCAAATTGGATTAGATCGGAAATTATCATAAGTGGGATTGTCCATGGGGATCCTCAGATGTTTACTTCCTGTTTTGGGAATTTAAAAGCAAAAGTCATTCTACTAACACACACACACACACACACACACACACACACACACACACACACACACACATATATATATATATATATATATATATATATATATATATAATGTGTGTGTGTGTGTGTGAACCAGGAAACAATACACAAGCGAATAAAACTGAGGGAATACATATTCCTCAAATGACTTACTCCCGAAGTGTGTTTTTATCTGATTGTGTATTCTCATTTTTTTCTCTTTGCATGATGTGTCTTTCGTAACGGTGCAATATATTAATACAAATTCTAGATAGTCTTCTCTGGCCCAATGGCAACGGCAAGGAACACAAAAAAGCTTATTGCTGAATCTTTTTGACACCTTCCATTGAGCGATAGTTAGTGAGGTAGTCTTTTAGACCAGGGGGTCGGTGATTCACCAATCCTACTGATTTTATACAGTATGACATTGCATACAATTAAAAAAAACTTTCTTGGGTTCATTTGAATAGGGAAAAAGTCTCAATTTTGATGTGGCCTCAAGTGAATCAATGTTCCACAACTAAAATGGTCCTATCGTTACCCGATCTATTGATATATTTGGTTAAATTCACACCTTTTCTTTCACTCAAATACACCTCCAGACTATCTCTCTTCTTTCCCTCCAATCCATTGTACAAAGATTGTTCCTATATGAACAGCTTGAATTTTTGACTGGGATGGTCTCTACTAAACTAAGTACTGTATATCAAACCGTAGGTATTGGACATGTTCTTCTGCCGTCCAAATTGCCATATGCCATGGAGCTTAAAACCTGCTGACACCCACTTATCATAACATTTGAAAATATTTTTCAACATAGAATTTTGTACAAAAAAATCCGAAAAAAAAAATCGAAATAAATCAATATGTAAAACTACTGCACATCGATATTTTTTGAATTAAAAAACAAACAAACAAATACTTTTTATAGCCATCAAATATTGAGGAGTTTTAATTTGAATACCATTGAAAGGAATTTCATATTTCTGTAAAGTGTATAAGTTTTGGTCAAAATAAACTACCGCCTACTTAGAATGGCAAATCGCCCAATAGTGGGTGGCATCATTTACATCACAGACCCCTGTAGAAGGGGAAAGTAAACATTCTAAGACTATCTAGATTAGAAAATCAGATTTAGTTTTTCCGTCGTTATCGATTCGACTCAATAACCTCACTATATTTTACTGATCAAAGTTTATTATTGATTCAAGAGCTGACAAAAAACAACAACAAAAAACAACAACAAAAAACAAACATTAGTTGGATTTAATTTGATTTTTCCCTCTCCAATCTTAGAGTTGTGGGATATATACATTTTCTGTGGTACAACTTATCTCTTCCCATCATTAGAATTTCCCCCTCCTCCAGTGATTCATTCTGTCTTTTCCCCTCTCCAATGAATTTTTCTCCTCCCTACAATGGATTGTTTTCTCCTCTCCCTTTTCCTGTTCATTTTTCCTCTCTCCAATGGTCTTTCCTTCTCTTTCCCCGTCCCAGTGATTTTTTCTCACTCACTTTTCCCATTCCTCAAATAATTTTTTCTCTGTTTCTCTTTTCCTCATCTCAGAGATTTTCTTCTCTCTCTCTCTCTCTCTCTTCCCTCTCATCGAAAAAATTGTTTTCTATCTCTCTCTCTCCCCCCCTGAAATTTTCTTCTCTCTCTCTCTCCCCCCCTGAAATTTTCTTCTCTCTCTCTCTCCCCTCCTCTGAGATTTTCTTCTCTCTCTCTCCCCTCCTTAAAGATTTTTCTCTCTTTCTCTTTCCCCTCCGCAAAGATTTTTCTCTCTTTCTCTTTCCCCTCCTCAAAGATGTTTCTCTCTCTCTCTTTCCCTTCCTCAAAGATGTTTCTCTCTCTCTCTTTCCCTTCCTCAAAGATTTTTCTCTCTCTCTCTTTCCCCTCCTCGAAGATTTTTTCCTCTCTCTCTCTCTCTCTTTCCCCTCCTCGAAAATTTGTTTCTCTATCTTCCTCTCCCCCCTGAATATCTTTCTCTTTATTTATTTATCTATCTATGTATCTATCTCTCTCTTTCATATATATATATATATATATATATATATATATATATATATATATATATATATACATATATCTTCTCCCCTTTTTAATGAATCAATATGTCCGAGTTTCGAGCGAAAAAGAACAAAGAAAGAAAGCAAGATTGTTAGGCTAAGAATTAATATTGAAGGAGAGAAGAGAAAGAGTCGTTTTTCTTTAAGTATATGGAAGAATAAGGAAGGGAGATAAGCGACAAAGGCATGAAAAAACGAAATAGACAGAGTAGGAGTGAAAAAGAGAGAGAGAGTTTCGGCGGAGAAATAAGCCATCTATAAAACTAACACAAGATGTTCGTTAAAGAAAATTCTTTTATTTTTTTCTCCTCCTCTCTCTCTCTCTCTCTCTCTCTCTATCTCTCTCTCTCAATACATTTTTTGATCACTCTCTTTTTGGTTCTGGTTCTCCCAGTGACTTTATTATCTGCCAACTCCCTTTTCTAGCAAATACGCTCAGGTGTTGAGCGAAGAAGGAAAATTTGGTTGCTGTTCAAGAAATATCGATTAGGAATACATTGTTAATTGGCTTTTCGAAGGGTAATCTACTTTTCAACCGGCCTCAATTGATTATTTGTAGCAAATTGCTGATAATTATATCAGTACTTTCATTGGATATTGGACCCAAAGTACTGAAATTGGATTTTCAGAATCAATATCCCGATTTTTAATAATCTTAATTTCATAAGCCAGCGAATGTAATTATTCTATGGTAATTGTCCAACGTGGGCATATTAATCAGTTTTGAGTTTTTCAAAATACATTTCTACACTCTTGATTTTTACTCATTATATCCTACTATTCCATTATATACGTTTAATGGTTGAGGGATCAGTTTTATACGAAAATTATTATTTGAATAATTTGGGACTTTGACTCAAAAAAAAAAATCAATTTATCAGTTTGGATCAACCTAGCTGAGCAAATGATTTTATGACACCCTGGAGTGTCGCCAATCGGTGTTGGTATCAGAACATACCCTTTAATATAAGTGAAGTGAAGTGTGTACTGTACATTAACGTTCGTTTATTTCTAAATGATATTTGGAGGTGCAGCTGGCCAAATGATGTCAAGATAAAGAAAAAACGAAATTAGCCAGTCGAGTTCAAACCCTGACAGAGATTGTACGTGTCCCAGTCACCTTAATGCCTTTTGGACAAGCATGAATTGGAATGAATGATGTAATTTACATAGCAAAAAGGTCGCAGTTGAAGAGTAATCACAGAGAAACTGTCTAAATGAGTTCATATTTTGTAAAAAAAAAAAAAAAAAAGAAAAAAAGATTTCCCCTGGAAACTTTTTTAAATGAAAGAACAGAATTTAATTTTATGTCCTATACTCGTTCTGTGAATTTCTTTAAATGTAAAATAGAAGTAATTTCTCAATTGCTTGGGAGCAACAATTACGATAGAATCTACTTTCCTGGACTCAGCATTTTCAGCGTATTTTTTTTAAAGCAATCGACTCAAAGTGTAGTGAATATATGAGTTTGCATCCATTTTAGAAGTTGGTTACTTCTCCTAGTAGATCATAAGAATTGTGATGACGTTGAAAAACCTTTTTTATTTAAAGTAAATGTGCATGCATTATCAGCTGGAATTAGCTAAAAGCTTTTTTTTTTTTTGGCTCATCATTCGTAATAACATTTTTTTCTATTCCGAGATTATCCATATCAGTACATATCTGCTGGTTATGTTGGCTCTTATCTGGGAATATACTGCATCCTTAAAAATGTCTAGCATCATTGGACAACAGAGAAAATTTCAAACTAATCTGATTTAACTGACCTTAGAAAAAATTCCTAATTGAAATAACTGGATCAATAAAATGATATAATCATTGCATTTGGTTGTTGCGATTCAATTGTAAAATTATCGTATATTGATCACAGTACAACATCCCGAGTAAGCACCCTATCAAGCTTGAATACTATGCACACACCGATTTTCATTTTGCTGCTTTTTGACTGATACTATACATCTCAGTTTTGCGGAAGCGGCCATAACCGTAGCTTCTCTGTGAACCTATTCAAGATTCTTCAATCTTCTCTTAGTGGAAAATGAACGCTGACTGTCGCAGTTATAGTTCGTTCTTGGTTCAGTGATCCCATTTCTCAGTAAATAGCATGGCACATAAGGCTTTTCAGACTCGGTCGGCAATCACTCTAAGAAAAGATCAACTGTATTCATAACCGGAAATTCCTATCGCTTACTGCGCAGAGGAAACCTTAATTTGGTTCAATGAATAGGGAAGCGACAATCTAAGAGCACCTTGGTCCTCCATTGAATTCCAGTCTTTCTCCAGCTGTCTTAACTGTGTCTTGCCTTTGGACCTTGGCAGATGGGCACGAGAGAGAAAGGCTAACGACCTAAGCAACTATCCTTCTCTCAAATTCAAATCGTGATTTTCTCAACCACAGTAAAACTGAACCGCTTAGAAATGGAGGATAGTTACTGGCATCATGATCACCATCTTTTTTCATTTCATAAGTAATACACTCTTCTCTTTTTTGTTTCCGGGGGGAGGCTTGTATCAAAAGACATTATGAAATTTGATATTTTTCTTTTTTTTTCACAATACAGTAATTTAAATTCGAACTGTGCATCTCAATAAGATCACGTATCAAACTAAATATTTGTTCTTCAAAGTTATCATCGTCTAATATCCATGTCAAAGCTAGGGAGCCTTTCATTGAATATTCAAAACATCTATTTCAATGCTAAAAATGTATACAATCCATATGTGCAAGTGCACGTCGTAGTCATATTCTCATGATATCAATTTCTGGAGGTAAAGTGAATATCAACATTCATTTCTGAACTAATTACATCCGTTGATAGCTGTACATATTCTGGTGCCCTCTTCCGAAGTCCTACCACTCTATCGCTGAAAATATTTTCTTCTGATAACTATTCTACCTATATTTATTTCTACTTGGTGCACTTTTCTCGTAAATATATTAAGTTCCACTGATTCTAAACAGTGCATAATTGTAAACATTCTGATTAAGTCTCGTCGATTCCCCCCTTTTTTTTTAATCTCGTTCACCGTAGCTTCTCTCTTACCCTATTCAAAATTCTTTAATCTTCTCCAAGCATGGTGTCTAGGTCTGTACACAATACTACAGATGCGGTCAAACGCTACTCTTATGTAGCATAAGGGCACAGTTATTATCTCTATACTGAAAAAGTAGCCACCATACCCAGCGACTCTTCAACATTTTGCCAAATCGTATTTCACCGCCAGCAAATTTCTCAACAGGCCACTTAATGGAAACAAATCTGGAACAAATTTGTTTAACTTTTGAGCCGAGCAGAAAAGGGAAAGGTTTCAGTAATATTTTAAACGGAAAAATGTCTGAACATTTTTAATACTTCCGATGACTCAAAATCCACACGGTGTGGGTATATGAGAGGGAGGTTCCCTTTGATTATAGCTAAGTTGCTTCAACGCTGTGCAACCGGTTTTCAAGATATACTGAATAGCAAGATAGTCTGTAGAAACATATTTGACCTTCTCCCCAGTGAATCAAACATTTTCCATCCAAGGACTTTAGAGAAAGGAAAAGAAATAGATACATTAGGATTTGGTGATATAAGATAAATCTTAGCCTTGAATGCAGTACTCGTTATGAATAAGGGAGTATGGAATCCGAATCCGAATCCTGAGAAATGTTTTTGAACAATCTTTGTTATCTATCACTGACTCATATTCCAAAAGGAGATCTATCAGAGTTAGTAGTTCTAAAACTTCTGGCATTTAGTATTTATACAGTAATCAATGAACAATAATGAATAATTCTTTTTTAATTTTAGATGGATTGCACCCAATCAATTCTCAATTTGTGTTTCCGTTCGGTTTACAAAACTTGTTTCTTTGATAGTTGTGCAATGTTGTTGGTCAGCCACTAGGTCAACAATATCAGGTTCGATATTTGCCTGACCCCTATTGTCTCTAGCTTAGATTCAGGCTATCAAATTAGTTCTCAACTGTTGACCCCAAGCCATTATCTGAGAGATCCGTGGCGGAGTCCATGTATCACTGTTTCAAAACCATTCATGTAAGTGATGACATCGTTTTTTTTTTTTTTCACTCTCAATCTTATTCTCTCGATGTCTTACTTTGCAGTGTTTCATCTCGAAATCTCGAAAGTGAAGATTCATCCAAGTTAGATTATCTAAAACCGAGATTAACCTTACATGGTGACTGTGTGATAACTATTTGTTCAAAACAGATATTTAAAGAGAAATGAAGAAAAACTAATTCGTAAAAATGTTGAATATTATAATTGTTGGAATTCAAAACCTACTGATCAGTAGTTGATACTCGGCTTTTAATTCTCAAAATGTAGCTGGGTCTATTTTCAAAAATGAATTCAAATGTTGTAGTCAATAATATCACAAAAGTGTCAGACACCAACGTTGATGTTCATCTCCTAAGAATACAATGTTTATGATATAATCAATAAAAAATGCTAATACGAAGCCTTATAATTTTTATCGTTCATTATTGATAAGTTTTAAAGTAGATTATATACTAAGGTTATCAATAATTCAATATGACAGTATAGAATTCACAAAGTACTACGGCAGAGAGATTATCGAATGTCAAAAAAAATACAGTGTACAATTAAAAAATCTCTGCGCACATACATTTAATCATCTGACCAGAAAAACTTTTGAATGTAATTTAAGATTGGAGAACATTATAACTCTTACATTCATATACCTCTTCAAACTGCTTATAAAGGACTGTGGAACTCTTCGATGAATATGATAAAAATAATGGACCTCTTCTGTGAATTGGATGGAAATTAAACTGGTCAAAGAGATGTATTTTCAATCTGTAGTTATTTCATTTGGAATTGACTTTCTATTTTCTTTGTTGGAATTTAAGAGTTAAGAATGACATTAAACCAGGGTGCAATTTTTGCATCAAGAATAAGGATTTTTGAAAGTGTTTATTGTACTTTGATAACCATTTAAATAACCTTAAAGTATTTTTTATGTTGAATATACGAGTTAACACTTTTAAAAACATATCTCTCTTAACGTATGTCGTGAATAGAAACAAAATTTTTACCATAAACAATAATTTTATTCGATCCGAAAGTAGGACCTGAAAAATTACGATGATCAGACTTGGAGTTTTTATATCCACAGATTAGACGTACTGGAGTATTCCATTATTTCCCCTACGGACGAGGACAATGATAAATTCCAAAAAGAGCTAACCCATCCTATTCACATTGGATCACCCTGTACAGGTATTAGATATAAATAATATACACTCAGCAATCTCTAAAATACTAGGTGTCTGATTCTGGTCATCTATGAATAGATGTAACAGAGTATAGGAGCAAGTGGTTTTAAAATTGAATATCCCTAAAATGCACTAACAATGGAAGGAAAACAAATCCAAATTGCAACTGAATAACATCACAGATCCTATCCTTTGTTAATTCCGTCTATATCTTAATGGCCTATTCCTCGAATATGATATCAATATGATGCTAAATATATAGAGGCTTGCCCGTCATAAGTTCATTAAACTTTCAGAGAGTGGGTATTGTAAGACAAATGAAGTAAGTTGGTTATAGGCAGAGGGACCTATATTTTTAACTACTTTGTCCTTGTTCCCCGCCTTTCCTGTGTTCAGTCGTGAAAAATTAAAATGATTTGTCCTTACGCTGGCTATGGCAAAAACTGCCCCTGTCTAGGATTCACATATGATAAGTTCCTCTGTATTGACTTGTTTTCCGTGGTTTACTACGAGTGAAGTAGACTCAACCCTGTACTATTTCAAACATAGCTGGGGGAGAAAGGATGGATTTCCGAAAAGTGCTTTGGGGAAATGCTAGTAGTCAGAGTTCGAACCTAGCTTGTTGAATTTAGCACTCCCTAATCCAGTAATTCATCGTCAGCATCTTTGCCCTGACAATATAAACTTCACTTATCAATTTGCACCCGTTATGAAAATTTTGGTTATTTTCTGTAAACAAAGGAGACCAAAAAAATGCTATCACCTGAATTACTATCGAATTATCGTATCCCCCAAAATTTCTAACCTGACCAACCAGCTAAGTGGGCTACAGATTATCTTGTCCATCTCCACATGGGTCTCTGAGAGGCCCTGACCACATTTTTTGGGCTACACTTATGACACTTTGCATGAGTACACCACAAGGTTCCACCTCAAAATGTTTTTTTTTTTTCAAAAAAATGCTTTTTTGGGTTCTCATGATTTATTTGGGACTAATGGTACGTAAATCTTATGGTAGTTTTTTTGTCAGTGTAAATGAAAGATTTATTTTTCCAAGGACAATTTGAGATATTTTTTCAGATAATTAGTTCCGTTTTACGTGTGGTTTACGGTAATTGGTTTATGTGGGAGACGAATTTTCGTTGAACCATTACAAATTTGACGTCTTGGTCAATCTGGAACCCAACAGAGAACATATACAAGTCTGACAGTTCCAAAAAAAATTTAAATGTTTTGATTCTCCAAAAATGAACTGCTGTCGAGCTCAATCAAATACCACAAATTGACCTCCTAATTAATGAGAAAAAAATTGTAGTCGAAGGCTTTCCACTAAGAAATCTTTCTTTAGATTATATACTTTAGAACTATGGACGTTAGCTGTTCGTTGGGTGTAGTAAGAAAAAGGCCCTTCCCATTAATTAAAAAGCCCTTCTTCAATTATTACCGAGTTTTTCTCCCTTTTCTTCTTTCACTAATTGAGTTTCTAGTCGGAGTGAAAAAATCTCTTTTCAGCTCCTCTTTTCTTCTTAGTCTCTTTTTTTTTCGTTCTTCAACTTCTATTATTCATTCTCATATCGTTCTTTTTCCAATCTATTATTTGTATCAATCATTTGGCTATGAAAAATTTCACGGATGACACCAAGACGGAATCAAGTACAAAGAAAATAATGTCAGGCTTGCAGGTCATATTGCTATATAGCATTGCACAATCAAAGCAACATATAACTCATTCATGTATTCAATCAAGTTTGTTAGTTTCCGGCATTTTTACACCTTACTAAAAGCCTATCACTGTGAAAAAGAAATTCACTCATACAAAGGTTGTTCAGATATCGTAAGTAGAACATAAAATTCTTTTGTTAGTCGAAAATGCCATAATTTGAAGAAGCAATCACCATTAATTCACAAGGGAATTTCTTTGGTATCTACAGACCTCTAAAATAGTTGGGATGGTACGTCAGGTTCAGTAGTCGTAGCGGTTGAAGGTGGAAGATACAGGTACATTTGATGAATTCGAAGAATATCTAGACCCCAAATTGGCTCGCTGCAGATCAAAAACTTAGCCCAATTTTCGCTTTTTACCTTTCTTTTAGGGAAAATGGAAAGATTTGCGTGAAGTGGATTTCCGAAAAGTGGGGACTACGCGTATTCGAATTCTATTAGATAATCTTTGAAGGAAGAGAAACCAGAAGTCGTGTTGCTGGGCTGAGTGGAAGAGATATTTTCAACAGCAAGCATGTTACGAGCCAAGAACAAGGAAAATCACACTGTTCATCATATAAGTAGATTATCATGATTTTAAGATTGATACGGCGTCAATAATGATAAAGCAGAGATTTAATTAGTGCAAAGTAGGCAAGCAAGGGCGTATTCATCAGCTTGTACAACTCAATCGTGAAATTGATAATCGAGTACAGCCACTGCATTGCTTCCGGCGGGAGACGTTCTGGATGTGCGTTGTTTAATTTAAGCTGGACAGTAAAATGTCCATCAAACAGTTATGGCGTATGTAGATCGGTTTCCATCCTGATCTTACGTTGTCTCCTGACTTTGTTATCTTTGGAATTTACCTAGCTTTCGCCTGTGTCTAATAATACCATGATCACTACTAGTGAACAAAAAGATCATGTCTGTCCAAGACAAAGATACTGGGATAATTTCTGAATACCTAGAATAGTACTCTACCCACACCCCAGGAATTTTTTATTTAGTAATAAACCCATTCTTCTGAAAAGAGCACCGAAGAAATATTTTACATGATAATATGTTGTTGTTTTTTCTGGAGAAAGTGATCTGATCGAACTCCACAAAATGTTTTACAGAGTAATATACAAATTTATATAACAGTCTTGATTTCAAACATAGAAATTGATAATTCTATGAGACTCTTCTTTAATGTTATTGAGTCAATCGTTTTGATCAATTCTTAGTTTCCATTCGTAAAAATTCAGTCAATACTTTTTATCCCTAAAATTAACTGAAGATTATCTTCCTTATGAAAGAAAAACAAATGATATTGTTGGTATTTGGGCATCTTTGAGTGGTTGGATGTATAAAACGTTAATGTTTTGTTCGGGCAAAATGTTGATTTTTTTTTGTTGCGTACTGCTCCAGACACTACTTCGGTTTTCCTTTGACAGGGGAAAAATCTTTTGGCTATTTCAGGGTTGACAGGAGTTATCCCCATTCCATACATGGGAAGTAAGAATCAATGAAAAAAAAACCCTGCATGTATTTAATTTTACGATACTAAGTTCTTTGAAAACATTACCATCATCAAATATCGATGCTGTACCTTAGGTTCCGTTAACTGCTGTTTTGTTACTATGGGTGGCTTAAGCTTCAAGCAATTCAAGGATTCTGCATTTTTTCTGCTTTGTACCATTGAGATCAATACATTAGTCTTTTTTTCCTATGATCAACGTATTTCGTATTCCAAACAAGCTAAACAGGCAGTTGGCAGTAAGAATAAGTCCAGGTCTACAGCCATTTGAAGTTTCAAGAGACTAGGCAAAGTTTTTTTCCTCATTCGCTTAATCTATCGTATGGCTTTTCCTAGAATAAACTGAGACTGCTGGAAGCGACTGTCGAAATTATTTTGGGAAACAGGTGATGTCGAAAAGACATCACTCCTTTTTTTGAAATCTACAGTCAAATTCTCGTCGCAAATAAAATTGGGAAGATTAAAAACGATGGAGCGGCCACTGAGTACATAACTCTTCCAGCGCTGTACACTAACTCAATCGAAAAGAAATCCTGAATCCGCCCCCAAATCATCTCTTTTTCACTCAATGACCCTCCATTAAAGAAAATTCCATTGGAATTCGATTGGAAACTTCGAAGATATCAAAAACGTATACCTGGATCCGCTCTCAAATTGAATTACTTCTCACTCATCCAATTGACTACACTTGCGTAAATTCTCATTGGAATTTATCGAAAACTATTTTGAGATACTGTGTGCACGGACAGATAGGAAGATAGACCCGGCTGTAGAGATATACCTCTCTGATTCTGTGAACAGAGTTTAATGAAAATCATATCTACTCATATAAATCAGCACGTATATCTTTTTTTTGTTTGCCACAATTTTCAAGGGAGATAACTCTTTAATAATAAATATAAAGCAGGATCTATTACTTCTCCCTTTGTTGCTGATTTTTTTTTTTTTTACTGAATATGCGAAAAATCCAGACTCATTTTTGTTGAACATAAACAAGAAACGCTGAGCAAAATATTTTTTTTTCGATGTCTTTCAAGTACAATGCAATTTCAAAATGATTCAAATATCTCCATCTTTATTTGAACTGCATGGGTAAATAAGTTATTTGAATGAATCATATACAGATTTGATAAAGAGCAACACTTCAACACATACTTTGGCGTACGTACCTGCTTATAAATGCGCGTTTAGGAACCAGCTCTCAAAGCAAAGCAGGATGTTCACCAGACTCAGACAATTTGGGCTCAATTTTGTTCAAAACCACACGTTCTGGGAACCTGATGAGTAGTGAACTCACGATAGTAATAATGTTCTGTATAGTAGATAAGGAAAAGGTCGTTCAAAATGTGACAAATATATGAAAATCTGAATGGTAGTAACATTCGAATGTAGTTGAGAATAGGCAGAATAGATCCTGATCCAATTTTGGAGCAGGAATTGACTAGGTTTTTCCACTGTAACAACAGGAAGACGAATTTTCCCGCAAATAAAGGGGTCAAACTCTTCATTGTTTGTCTTTCCTGTCACTTCAAACCAAACCGTTGTATAAAATTAACATTCCCCTTCTGTGGTTTGTAATCACAGCCAAGTGATTGTCGGGCAGCTTTCATACCGACTTAGCAAAACTGACAAAGTCTTACAATTCTGCAAGGATTTTTATACAATGCAAAAGTTTCAAGAATCATTTTCTATCAGAAAAGAATAGAACGGAGAGTTATTTGAAGCCGTCACCTCTATTATTGATGTGTTGTTTTTGGTCCCAAAGACAGTTTCCAAGGAGAAACAAATCAGCCCAGTCACCCTTTCTAGTAAATCATTTCTTCATCTGATTCCGAAAGTAGCAGGTTGTCCAAAATGATGCTCAGTGCAGTGAACCAGATCCTACCAAGATGGAGGTTTGCATGAATATCTAATCCATCAGAGAGTCAGTTCAGCGTGATCACTTGCAAACCAAAAAGAAATAACTTATTTCGATCTCTGCATTCAATCTCTCCAAGTTTTCTAAAAGCTGAATCAAGTATTTCTAGTGTCACATGTTCAAAGATCTTTCAATCAATCTCGAATGATTCCCATCGTGTCACCTTATCAGTTGGGCTGCAGCAACAGCGACAGCAGCATCTGTTCAAAGTGAGACGCTTACAAAAGATCCTATGACAACAAATCGTCGTCTTAGATTCTCTCATTGATTCATCATCATCAGACTTACAGCGTTTGTCAATGGACAGACACCTTCCTAAGATTCACCAGACCTCAAAATCAAGGGCATCGCGAAACTAATACCTTCTGAACTCGTCTAGTTCGTCATGCCATCTTATTTTCTGCCGGCCAAAGTTTTGCATATGATCTCTGGAGATCCACATTATAGATCATGATGTCCAACGGTTGACTGACATTCTCGCTACGTGACCAGCCCATTGCCAGTTGAGTCTTTTAATGGATTTCATGATATCTCTGACTTTTGTTTTCCTCTAATATACTTTGCTGTCCTGTGATCTCTCCATGTGATGTTGAGATTCTCTCTTGTGCATGTTGTATGATTCTCTGTTTGCGATTCGATGTTTTGGTTAGGTTTCATCTTCCAGCTCTATAGATTACAATCGGGAGTCACTTTGGTTGTAGACCTTTTTTTTTTATAACGTGGCATTTCTCTGTTTTTGAAATTTGAGCTCACTCCACTGAAATTTGCAAACCTTAAGTGATTTTCTTAGTTTCTTCTTTCGAGTATTTCATGAAGATTCGTTGTCCTAGAAAGATGTTGTATTGTACCTTTTCACCTCTACCTTCTCGATTATGACTATAGTATCTTTGATCTTAATGTGCTTGTTGTATAAGGCATTTATTCTATCAAAGTTGATGCAATAACAGATTTCTCTGCTTATCTCATTCTGCTCATCTAGCATTATATGAAAATCATGAAGGATCTATATCATTTTTTTTTTTGGATTGTGAGTTGTTAAGTGAAAAGTGCGTTAGGCACTGAATGATGATATCTACCGGATGTATATCCTTGTAAATGAGTGGACTCATGGTGAATTTAGAAAATGAATGGAAGTAAACAGACTGAATCTATTTCAAATTAATTGTGTCCCCCAGTTTAGCTGACTGACGGTACCCTGTCTACCGGCTACGAACTCGTTAGATAATATAAGTGGGAGAAATCATGCAGTAAGTTATTATTTTCCCTGCCAGCCGAAGAAATGGTTTATATTGTATCGTTATATTGAAAGAACATCTTACACACACGCACACCTATGTATGGATCAATCAAATATTAATAAAAGGGAAGTGTGGAAGAGATATTTCATCTAAGTATATTTTTCTTTAAATAGCATATATTTACGTAATTGGACATCGCAATGCGATAGATTTCTTTCAATGAGGCTTTCTACAATAGAGCAACATAAATGATTAAAGAGCGCAGTAAACCAATTTTTTTTATAAATTCGATATCGCGGGTGGCCTCTTCACAAGACTAAGGGGTATAAAGTAGAGATTTTTGAAAGAGGTAAATAATTCATCTAGGAGGTAAATGAGATTATTTCATGGGGTGAAAAAAGGAGCAAATAAAGGGTGAATGAAACAAGGAGGGTGAATAACTTTATTTTTCTTTTTATATTTTTCTATGCTTGGAAAAGTAATTTTTGTGTGAACATACTCATTGAGCAAATGTTCTTTTTCAGAATCTAACTTTAAATTCCAGAACTTTTTTTTTTTTGCATTACAGAACCTCAATAGCTTTAGCCTTGCAGACAACATAATTCACTTTATTGAAAACTTTTGTTATTTCTAAAAAATGCTTGACGACCAGAATGAAGAATGCAAGAAATTAAGTCTCCAAATAAACTTGAACAAAACAAATATCATGTACAACAAACATGTTGAGGATAAAGACAAAGCGATTGAGATCGAAAAATGTTGCACTCAAGAAAGTAGACCAGTACATGTACGGAGGACAACGAATCTTCCTGAAATCCTCAAGAGAGGGAGAAATTGAACACTTAATCTGTGATGGTTGACAAACTTTTGTCAGAGCAAGCTCATTTTTTTATGATCAAGAAAAATCTCACTAGTCTTCAGAAATAGGGTACAAAAGCAACGCATCTTCCGAATAGTCATCTATAGAACTGAAACATGGAACGTAGACCTAAAAACTGACCATGAAACTGAGAACTGAGTTACATTCATAGGAGAAAACCATATTCAACATAATATGGAAAGATCCCAATACACAGCTCAGTATTTTACAAAACCAATGGGGCTCTGAGACATCATAGAATCCACTGAAAACCTCGAATGATAAGGGGCTGGTCATGTAGCAAGACTGTCTGAAAACAGACGGATATCACAACTCACAACGTGAACCTCCAGGGGTCATATGTGAAACTGTTGCTTCACGTTGCCCATGATACAGAGGTCTGGCGAATATTGGAGATGTCCAACGAGGGACACTAAAAGTTTGATCATGAAGATGAATGATTTAATAATCCTGTGATATGTTTATTGTTCCATAGTAAAAAAAAAAAATTGTGTTTACCACTGGAATGCTTTTAGAGAGATAATTTCTAACAATCCAACCTGCTTGCTAATATCATACAAATAAGAAAAATTATGCATTTTTGTGTTAACTGGGGATGAGAAAAATGTAATCTCTAGATGATCAAACACGTATAGAGAATGAATATTCGAATTATTAGTTAATTTCTGCTTTTAATAATGTTACAGAATTAACAATATACCTGCCTGGCTGCTTTATTAAACTCCACTTCTACATCTGTTTTTACAATATCTGAAATACATTCAGAAAAGGTTGAGATGTTTCTCTTTCTGGTAGTTTGGGTGGAAAAACAAAACCGACCCCAAACCCAGCCTCCGACCAGGACTGGAGTATGATGATAAAATTTTACACATGGGAGAATAAGACACAAATGAACGGAACCATAAGAGAATTTAGTCACAGGTGAATAAAATCTGGTCATAGAGACTCAAGGGTGAACAGACACGGAGACATAGTCCAAGGAATACAGGAATGAGGATCCACCGTCATTTGTTGAATTTCAACGATGTTGTAGTGACACAAAACCTATCTGATTAACTGGCTGATTTAAATATAGGCTTTCAATTTGTTCAACAACCTGTCAAGGAACATTTAGTTGGAGATGAGTTGGTTTGCCAAGAATGTTGGCAAAATAGCCGAAAAAAAAACAGAGAAACTTCAATGAAGCAAACAGTTTTATGAGATCTTGTATAAAAATAAACTGATCGCCTAATTTTCGCTTGGGCCCAAACGCTGTATATATCGCATCCTATCTCATATCATTACTTTATCCATAAAAAGTGATGCCATAAATGAAATATATAAATGTAGATGATGATAATATACATTGCAATAAGCATGGAGAATATCCTTCTGTTGACCTCAAACGAGTTTTTAAATTTTTATATTGCCTAATATTCTATCTTATATTATATCAGCTGAAATCTATCTCACTGGGTGGTTTCCAGCGAGTTTGTATCTATACTCATTGAACAGAAATTAAGTGATCAGTTTGGCATAATCGTTACTTTATATAATGAACTTCGCCTTTGAAATTTTTAAAATGTCTACTTTTAGCAATATCGTATGTCAATGCAATACACAACAGCATAATAAAAATAAGCTAGGCAGGACATATCATCGAATTAAATTAGCTTTGGTAGAGGGCTTAATTACTTTCATAGGATATCTTGTGACTTTAACAGAATATAATTTTCTGGACTGCCCCCCCCCCCCCGAAAAAAAGAAGAAAAATGATTGAACATATTGGCCTTAATTCGTCTATGAAAAGAATGTTTTGTGTGTTTTATTTTTCAAGGGAGTCTTCCCCGATATTTAACGACCCCTTTCTACCATGGGCATCGCGTAACCAGTACTTTCTAGATTCATCTAGCTTACCATGCAATCTTACTCTCTGTTGGCCACAGCCTCGCACCTGTTCTCTGGGGATCCACGTTGTGAGATGTTTTTGATTGTTGTATTTTTGTCCCCAACATGATCGTTGTACATGACACTTGTTTTGCTGGCGTTCATGTGGAGGCTAACATTCTTATTTGCTTCATTTGGTTTGTCTAACACTATTTTGAGATCACGAAGATTATCAGCAAAGAGGATGATGTTAGCAAATCCAAAGAGACATAGGTATTCTTCGACTATCTTAATTCCTCTGACTTTAATTTTGGGAAGTTCATCTCAAGGAAAGCTGTGAGGAGTTTAGGCTAGCTGTAGGGCAAGTCCCTTTCTTTATATTCTGAAATTTGGATTTTTGATATATTACGCAATGAGCTAAATAGTCATGCAAATGTTGGTGCTATTGAATGAAAATACAAAATACTTCATAAAAAAGATGCAATTTGTTTTCTAATATCATTGTTAGCGATGTCAGCATTCTTTGAAAGTTAGCATGGAAGGCTTGAATTGAGTAAAACCTCTCTGGGACTATACCAATGGTTATATTCATTAATATGTATTTGTTTTACAAAAAGTATTTGTAGAATTGGATTAAGTATTAAAGCAGCAATCCAATAAGAATATTACAAACGAAAACTAATGAATGTATATTGATAAATACATCCAAATGTTGTTCCCGTTCCAAATATTTCTTGAAATCGGTTAATCTTTATGAATTTAGGCAGATTAAAAGGTGTACGTCCCATTCAATTCTTGCTGCCATATTCGCTTCTGAATACGGTTGACACAGCCGGCGACAACTTGTAAGAAAAAGCTAACGGTAGCTCAAACGAGATTTGCGAAAAGGAGTCTCTTTTTGACGACGAATCACTGCAATTCTTAAAACTCTTGGTAGCGTTAAAGAATCTGGTTCAATAAACAGAGTAACAGTAAAGAAGATATAACAGTTTCCCTGATGTCATTAGACCAATTTATGTAGCAAATGCTGTCTCTACTTCAGATAACCTCGCCGGGTTTTACGATTGTTTTCACTGCACATGTAAGACCAACCACTGCTTGTCGTAAGTATTTCATTGTTGACAGGTTCTGTAGAAGAAATCCCCCGTTCAAAGAATTCATTATAAATCGACAAAGACCTTTTTTTTCATTCTTATTGCATTCTCTTGCTTGGATCAGAGCAGAAAAGAATGGCTGTCTGGCCGAAAAGTGAAGCCGGTTCTTTTTTCTTCTTTTGACACTTATCTCCTTGAAAATGTCTGATCATGTATGTAAAAACGTCAGGACTGTCTGGCTTTTTTTCTTCTCTTCAACCAAACCATCGATTCTCTCTCTCTCTCTCTCTCTCTCTCTCTCTATATATATATATATATATATATATATATATATATATATATATACATATATATATATACATATGTATATATGTATATGAAACTCACTCTCAACCCGGAAAAGTAGTTTTCATTTTGTTTTTCTCACCCTTCTAGCTGAACTATCAAATTCGTGGGTTTTTCTCTCTCTCTCTCTCTCTCTCTCTCTGATATATATATATATATATATATATATATATATATATATATAAATCCTGTCTCCCTCTCTAGAAGCAGTCAGTGTTTTTATTTTATTTCTCTAACTTTATGTCTTTTCTAACAGACAATCAACAAAGTTTTAAACACTCATGACTTGGTGTACTCCCACTCTCAGACTCCTACAGTCAAACAGATGCTGTCAATAAAGCCGGACAATATCCACCCATAAAATTCAGTACTGTCGTAATCAGGCATCATCTTGTTTGAAACAGCTTTTGAAATTATACCCTAAAAGTTTGAGAGACATTATTCATTATCCACACATATGACACCAATTTCCACATAGCAAATGAGATAGTATTTACCCATCACGTGAGTGGAGTGTCACAACGTTAATTTTGATGCAGAGACCCTCACACGTACGTGTGGATAGCTCTGTTGGTGCTCCAAGCTTGGGGACGCCACAGGCAGTAGGGGATTAACTCGTTCCCTTGAAGCGTATCCGGAGGCCCCCTCCCAAGAACAAAACTTTTAAATGTTGTTCTGACTTCGGCCAAAAAACCGGGACCAAATCTTAAAACTAGACGTATATTGCATCCTTTCATTTGTGTCACGTGACCAACGTTTGTCTGCAGCATGATTTTCTAGCCATAATAAGGAGTAGATGTTCAAATTTCCAGCCCTTTAGTTCAATTTGGACGTTGACTTTATCTAATAAGAAGTACAATTCGTCGATATTTCTCCTGAGAGTTATAGATATCTGTTTTAGTACGTTGAATACATTTAGAAGAATTTTCATTAGTGTTTTTGTTTGATTAGTGACCATAACGGTTCAGTTCGGTGAAGATTTCTTGCTTGGCTGATTCAATGGCAGTCAAGTCAATGAAATGTATGATATATTGTCATTGCAGTCGTTGTTGAAGAAATACAAAGTCAAAATAGTTATTTTAACCACCTTCAAGCCGATAAAAATGTCTTGCAACATATCAAGTTTCCATGATATAATCGTGACAACTTTATTTGACGTTATATCTGAATATCATGTGACCAATTCTCTGTTGTGAACAGAAAACAAAATTCAGAGTTTTTTTTTTTTGATATTTGTCACAATTATATGATTTTCTATGCAGTCTTAAATTCAACAAAACATGAATAGATATACTTTTTGCTGAAGCCTAATTTGCAGGCTGTAACTACGACTGTATAGACTTGGGGTAACCTTTTCTCACTTACAGAACTGGTGAAAGTGTCTGTGAATGTCTGAAGCATCAACCTTTTTTACTATAACATATAAGGCAAAATTGACTTTTTTAAAATGGTTTTATTGTTTATGACCATGTCATTCGTCTAGAATTTTTACGTTTACGGTGAGCTTAGATATCTTGCTTTTGAAATATATTCTCTGTCTGTTTTCAGTTTTTGAATACCTTATCAGCTCTTGAATATTTGAGTTAGTGGGGGATTTTCATTAAATGTTGTTCAAGGAGAGATGCAATTTGATTATTCTCGGTTATTTTTTTTTTCAATGTATTATCTTTTGGGTTAGTAATAACTTATGTCTGTTTTGTTATTTTGATCTGATCATTTCTATAGCCTCTATGTATAAATTGTTGTTCATGTTTGTCAATATGTTTATTAAAATTTTCTCTAGTCGAACAGATCTTAGTCTGAATGCTGGTGATTATGGTAGATTTTCTTTGAGGTGTTTAGGATGAGAGGATTCAAAGAGGAGAGAATCATAGATGTTAATGAATGTTCTATAATATGCTGTTTGCATGTGTACATTCCTAAGAACAATAATTATTGGATACGATGATAAAGTTGATAGTGTATATTCTTTATGTTCAAATTATGTTTAAACATGTCATATGTTTAGGATGTATAGGAATTCGTTACGTTTTAACTCATCTACTTTATATATAAATAATCTCTGAAAACTTAAGAAACCTCTGTTGAAAGTATTAGTTGATGATTTTTAATAAAGTTCAGTCAAGTAATCACTGAAAGTCAAACTGATAATCATGACATGGGGCATAACATGCCAGAGAGCAAAGAGATCCCTATTTTATGGCATATAGGACAAACCCTGCTGAGTTCTTTTGGTAATATATCATGTACATAATATTTTTGAAGGGTCTTCAAATGGACCTCGTTAAAATATGGCACGTATAACACACATATTGAGGATGAATCCATGAAAATCAAAATCGAAAAGGTGCACCTAAAAAAAGTAGACCATTTCATCTACCAAGGAAAACAAATTTCCATGAAATCATCAAAAGGAACCAAACGAAAGATCACTCAGGGGTCACAAGTTTTTGGTAGTGTATGCTCAACCTTTAAGAAAAGGAGAATCACATTAGTCTTAAAAAGGTGGACCTGCAACCAATGCATCCTACCAATAATCACCTATGGAACTGAAACATGTAAGATAATCAAGTGACAGACCTGCAAACTGAAACGTGCACCTAAGAGAATCATGGTAAACATTACATGGAAAGATCACAAGACAGCTCAATATATCAGTGAAAAAAAGACTGGAGTCAGGAATTTCAAAGATTTCATTAGGAAACTCAAATGCCGTGGGCTGGCCATGTTGCAAAAATGTCGGATATTCGATTGACATCATAACTCACAATGTGGATCCCCTGAGATCTTACGAAAACTGTAGCCGGCAAAATATAAGATGGTGCGGGGAAATAGACAAGTTTAGAAAGTATTGGCTCCACAACATGGTAGACAGGTCTGGCAAATGCCAAGATTGACTCAAAAGCTACACTTCACCGTAAAGTGTGCAACGTTATTCTGAGGTTCAAATTTTGACACAAAAGTGCTTTTCGTTTGCCACCAAATACTGTCTATTTTCAAGGGTGACGGATGTTATGGTGTTGTTTTTTGTGAGTTTTTGTAGCAAGCCATTGGCAATCAACCATGATGAGGCGCTAGATAGGTTTGTAGATTTGTTTCAGTAATTTTCCATATCAATTAAATTATGACCTGTTCAATTTTAAGACCAGCTGTAAAATGTGAAATGAATTTGACAAAATCGTTTCAGTAATCAGTATCTAATAACTCGCAGGTGGAACCCTAATAGAAAGAAAAACCTAACAAAATATCAATTTCATATATATATATATATATATATATATATAATATATATATATATATATAGTGTAGGCTATGAGCATGTTCTCACACTCTGGCCTTATTCCAGCAAACATTGAAAAGAGTAAGTAAGCACAAGTGCATCTCTCTGTTTGAACAAGTTGTGCGCATGTGTGTGTATGCGCGCTATTTTTGACTTAGCTTCTCTACTGTCAAAAAAATGAAAACAACAATAGCATCATCCTTGTCAGCCTCTCAGCGTCCGTCGTTGGGCATAAACTCCTGCCGGAATTTGTCAGACCTCACTATCGTGGGTGCTGCTAAATTTTCTCTGCCCGTCACGGCATTTTATTTCCTGTCAGCCTCAATTTTGCATATGACCTCTGAAGATCCATGTGGTGAGCCGTGATTGCAACATGATAAATTATTGCCATTCGAATTTACTAATGTTCTCTATGATATCTCTGACTCCTGTCGTTTCTCTAATATACCAAACCATCTTCTTATCTCCTCGTAACCCCTCTCCATAATAAAGAGTGTTTATTGATATGTAAAATCTATCTACTGTGATTTGAACCAACAGATTGCAAGGGGGCTGTTTTACTGATTGAGCTAAATTGACTTGTCAGATATTAACGGACATTGATCATTTGTTATTTCATTCTAACAAATATATATATATATATATATATATATATATATATATATATATATATGTATATATAATCAAAAATATCTCATCACAACTGGAAGGATTTAGATTCTACATATATATTACATATTATTTTTTATTTTATTCAAAATCATCTAAATAGCATTTCCTGATATAAAAACGCCTCCCAAAATATTTGGATTTGAGATTGGGATATCCAAATTTGTGAAAACAAGAGAAGGACTTGCCTAAGATTACGGTATGTCAGTCATAGACAGCAAATTGCTATTCGTGCACCGGAATATTGCGTCACTCATTCTGCCAGAAATATTTTCTCCTTGGAGTAAACGATAGACATTTCGTCGTCAGAAGATAAAAGCAAGGAGGAACTCAAACGAAATGATTTCTTGGGGAAAAAATAGTATAAACTGTGAGATTGAATGAACAATGATTATTTTTCTATCGGGGAAAACTTAGATCAACCGTTAACTGAATAACAAATTAATTCTCTTCCACAATATTCTTTTGGTCACAGCGATAAGAGAATATTACTTTCTGTGAAGATGCCAATCATCAGTTTCTATTCAAGCTGCTATTTTCTTTCTATCTGCCAGTTGTTTATCTCAAAACATATAACAAAAATCCCAAAGAACCGTTTCACTTTGTAAAAAGAAGCATACAAGTACTCATAGAAATATGATAATGAACTACTCATGTTACTACTTCGTCGAATTGGGGACTTTGCAGTTGTTTTCAAATGTAATTTCGCATCAATGATATAAGCCTTGAACCTTCAATCGGAGTTACATATGCGTGTTTCAAGTTATAAATGATACATGATTTAAGTGACCGAAATAGAGGTCCTAAAAATGCACTCGTGCCCGTGAGCTGTTTTATAGTGACACTGGTTGTAAAGAGCCAAAGGGGCCCAAAGATTATTTGAGTAGATCTTTATCAAAACTTCCATTATACTAAATCATTATATCTATCCTTCGTTCATTATAAACTAAACTCCACTTAATGTTAGTCATCCCTCTTCTGTGAGAGCATCTTGTAAAGTAATCATCGCGTTTATATTGAACGATTCTCTGAAATACTATTTCTTTCTATGCTGACACATTTTACACAATACTCATCTGATTTACATTGACCTATCCCGTCTATTCTGGAGCATTTTTGTAACTATCATCCAGTTTATACTGACCCATACAATAATCATCCCTCATATACGGAACTAGACTTTACAACATACATCCTTTCAATGATGAACCATCGATCTGAATACAGATACCATTTACACTGATCCATCAATCACAATACCCGTACCATTTACACTGATTTAGTGATCACAATACTGATACCATTCATGCTGATCCATCGATCACAGCGCTGATACCATTTATACTGATCCATCGATCAAAATACTTATACCATTTGTGTTGATCCATCGATCACAATGCTAATACCATTTATACTGATCCATTGATTACAATACTACCATTCATACTAATCCATCGATCATAATACTGATAGTGTTCATGTGATCCATTTATGACAGTGCTAATACCATTTATACAGATCCGTCGATCATAATGCTCATACCATTTACGCTGATCCATCCTTTGAATAATCACTCCCTCTATCCAAACCTAACATAACCCTTTAAGAGTTCTCATCTTGAACCACACTATATCCTGAATCTGTGGGTCAATATCATAGGTCTAAAAGCGAAATAAGTTGACTCTATCTTTAACTAGCAAGATAATATGGTACGGAGAGCCAAAAGGATCAAAGCAGATGAAAACTAGGTAGCTGAAGAATAATTATTTTAGGGTACTGTTCGAAGAGCCAGGGCGCTTGCACTGCTCCATGGTATTCCTCCCTGCAGTAACACATTCATCAAAAGAAACCCGTCTTCCTATATTCATGCGATGATATCCTTTCTTCGATCATTATCTGGTAAGTGGACATTTAGGAATAAAATAATCCAACAAGACAATGAGCTATAAAAACACTTTTAAGCCATTTAACCTAACATGACATCTGAATAACCCACCTTTGGCTAATACATTTTTCATTTTTGGATTGTAGCCAAGAAGCTGTCATAGTGGTGACTTCGAAAGTAACTAAGGTCATTTGTACTCAGCCATATCTTTGACTTTACTCGTCGAGAAGATATAACCTTGTTTAAACGTATCGAACAAGCAAAAAGAAAACAATTTAAAGAGTATTCAAATTTATACTTGCCGAGCTATGCTGATGTGTATACACTTGTGAACATGGAAACAAGCCTGGGGGATGGACGATAATCATTTCTACAGACAAAGAAAAAAGTCTTTATCTGCTACTAAAATACACTTAGCCAAAATGACGGAGTTATTCGTGCATGGATCGGTACGAAAGCCCCCAAAGCTATTTCATTAGGTGTATTATTCAGTTTGGCTAATTCAAAGTTTTTGGTGAAGTCTCAACTCATCTTAAGAGTTTCTATCATAATTTTCTCTATTGTTGAGTCATAAACGGAAGATAAACGGGATTGTCTCATTTGTATACTTCTAAAATCATCTGCTTGACTAATCAATTGAAGAGAAATTAGCTAGTCTATACCCAAATAATCAAACTATATATATATATATATATATATATATATATATATATATGAGTGAAATGACAATGTAAGAAGGCATGATGTATAATTGACTCCTTTAATTTCGACGTTCAGCCCATAATCATTTTTTTTCCTTTGATAAAGCCGAGTTGGGTTGAACGTTTAGATAAAAGCAACCAGTTGAAGAACAAGCCTGTTAATATTGTCAATTCATTTAGATATTTTCAGATTATCCATAATCAATACTAATACAATATATATATATATATATATATTGAAAGAAAAAAATTCTTATGTATCTGTGATTTTTCTGGGGGAATACCACGTTTTATTTCAAATAGGATTTACTTTTGCAAACGCATTGTAAAAATTTTCGTTTTTCAAGCAACTGATCATCTAAGATTCGTAAATGACCATTACATAGTTTGGCTCTGAAATTGAACTAACTATATGTTGTTGGATAGCCAGGAGTAGTCCCATAGAAAAGTGATGAAACTTAAAAGTTGCACGTCTTTTCTAAGCTAATGCATTTCTATTTTCATGTTGCACTTGACAATTAACACGTCTTTTGCTCCCTCTAACTATATACAGCACACCTTCACCTATCCCTCTATTTGTAATCTGCTTCCTTCACTAATTTAGCGATGATTTCAAATTTCCCGGGAAAATGAGACTATAGTAAATGTTAGCTTTACTCATTCAAGCAACCTATCTGTACACTACATTACTCAATTCAAATTGTTTTCCATTTAAAGTTTTTTCTCTCATCTTTCAAATTGTTCTGATTTACACATCATTTCAAAGGTATACTGAGCTGGTTTATTATTTTTTCGAGGTACCCTCGCTGAGATTTGGCATTACTACGAATCCCGTTCACCCAATGGTCCTAGATTGGTGAAGGTTCACTCCAGTTTTTTCTCATATTTGCTCTCCCATAACCCATGCAATTGCATAAGAGTCGACCTTAGTTACGTAAGGGAATAGCGTAAATCTTTCGTTTCCAAAAATCTTCTATTCTGAGTGTGTCTTGCATAAAACTGTGCATTCAATAAAGGTATTTGTTTGATGGATCAAAATTATGTTCAAAACTAAAAATAATGAAGCACTAATCAATATCAAACCCACTAACAATAACTTGTAACGCTAGCCTCTAAACAAGCAATTATCATAAAATGGAGGTAGTTATATGACCCCTTGTGGACCCAGGCACATTTGGAAAAGGCCATAGACAGAAATAATGAGTTTCTATATCCGTGTGTCTTCGGCTTATATGACAGAGGGGTCTTGAACCCTAGAAGAACCCTTGAACAGTATGCGGCCCAGACAGCGTGGAACCGATGCTCTGAACTGATGCTTTCAAAGATGCTTGTCTCCAATACACATCACAAACCGAAAAAAGAGGCCCTACAATATTTTTTACTATAATAATTCTACCTGTCTACTGGTTATCTTTTTTCCATTGAAGTTGTTTTATTTTTTTATCTTCTCTGATAACATTCACTGGAAAAGATGTATTGGGCATTGGTTAAAAGTCAATACGTCAAAGATACCAACTCGCGTAATTTCCGATTGGATATCAGGTGACGGAAAGGTTAACTCATATGGCACAGACAGGATTGCTTGCCAATACTTAGAAAATCTTTTATCACAGTAAAATTTAACCCGGCACGGAATTGGCCGCAGTATTCACGCTACAAAAATGGCATCCAAAAAAAGATGCTTATCTTATAAGATCGACTCCAGTCGATGTCGAGGACATTTTGAAAAAAAAAAAAATATTCTAGAAATTATGATATAATTTACTTTCATCATCAGATGAAGTATTGTAACGAAATGTATTAATGTTAACTAGTATTTATCATTAACTCACCGGAAGCTCTCTGTTGATGTCTTTTCTGCACAGTCAGCTCCCTGTCGTTGAAGGCAGAGGGGAGTCATGACGAGAGAGACACTACTATATCATTAAGTTGAAGGTAATTAGTAATCAAAATTAATTTAATAAAAATATCCTAAAAACTTTGCAGATATCTCCATGCATCTCAATAAGACGCCTCACGGTCGGTCAGTGCTAATGAAGTTAAACAACAAAAATAGGAAGGAAAAGAAACTTAAGGATTAAAGATGTATCATTAATTTAAAAAAAAAGTGACTGTAATTATTTCATTTGAACATTTTAGATAAGCCAAAGATGGCCACTTACAATTTTTTTCTTTCAAATGATACTCTCCGAATATTTCCATATCGCTATCTTAGAAGTATGAGAATCGATTGACACAACGAAAGACTACTTGCTTTTATTCCTCGTTCTTATGCTAATGCTACCGCAAACTCTAGATGCATCGTTGAACTTATGGTTCTTGTTCCACTTTGTATCTGCTATTACACTTGTGAAAAAAAATGTAAACAAGCTTACTGGTTTGCACTTATCTTCATATGCATTATACACGTCTTAGCTCTTGAATTTCACTCAATGGCATTCATCAGCAGCCTAAGATATTCTTGGAACAGTGTTTCCTAGCTTTTAACCCCATGCAGCCAACTTAGTTTTTGGTGTAATATGTCTTGGCCAAGTTTTGATCATTGTTGACTAGATTTTGGAGCCAAAGAAGTGTTCCTAACCAAAAGCGAAAATTTTGAATTCAAAAGTATTTGATAAAATGAAAGAAGGGAAATTCTATTACACATTTGAATATCAACAAGAAACGGTTTGAAATCTCATCTCCAAAATGGTGTTCTTATGGGATATGACACACAACAATGCAGGCATCTGCAATACGAAAAGAAAATTCGAACCAGTTTAAGCTCACTCTACTTTAATGAACCATGTTGTCCTGAATTTCTGGTACAAGCTCTCAAATTGAAAGTTAGTGAAAGCACACATCTAAGGAAGCAAGCAAAAGGCTCAAAGATTTATGAAAACTGAACTACGTAATCAAATCTGCCAGTCAAGACTTGAAAATGGTGTGACCAGATGACTAACAAGGGAAAAACAACAACTTTAAGACTGCAACCTACGAGTGGATCATTACCAACTCGATGATCTACAATGAAGAGAATTCATAATGAGCAATTATAATGTTATGACTGGTAAGATCTGCACTTTGGTTACTTTGTGACCAGGTCTCACTCGGTGTCTTTACATTGCTAATTTGTCCCTGACTAAGTTCAGTGAACACATGTGTACTCTTCATATATATATATATATATATATATAGATATATAATATATATATATATATATATATATATATATATATATATATATATATATATATATGTGTGTGTGTGTTATAGTGCATCAGTGAGAATTTCGGTCGATCTGACAATATGAAAGTGAAATCACAAAATCAGAATGATGTCTCTTATTTCGTGTTTCGCCAGAGCTGACTTTTTTCGAGAATAGGAAAATATACAAGACAAATCTTTTATCAGTGTTGTGTGGGAATAATAGCGGATTAAGTGAATTCTGAATGTGTGAAAGAAAACCTTGCTGAGCAAAAATGTGTGCCATGTCCCCAGAGAAATATAGTGGCTTGTTGGAGATCAGAAATATCTTATGTCTTTCGGTCGGACTAGTTTAGGCTGGCCATTCTGATCTCAATTATCCATCACTCCGTTTTAATTCGTTTATACACAATCATAGATATATCAAAACATCAGTTAGTATATACGTATATGTATATTGGAAGGAAAATTATGGTTCAGTTCAGAATAGTACTTTTTTAGTGTTGCAAAACAAACAAATGGTCCTGCTTATTCCCTCAGATCCACTAAATAACCGTGACAAATCCGGTTGAGCCATACCGCTGTTTAAGGGCGGAAACACTGTGATTGACTGAGACAGACACAAAGAAACATATGTTTTACATATATATTATATAACTTTTTATTCAGTCATATTTCAGGATTTTGAAGAAACATCTCTTACTGGTTAAAATAGCACACTTACAGCGTGTTCTTTGCATTTAGAGTTCTACCGAATGTAGATCATTTATCGAGAATTTAAATCCTAGCGCCAACTTTTCCAGTCGATAAAATTGAAATTCTGACAAGAGATTAACGCTCAGAAAATCCTGCCATTAGATTTGAGATAAAACTGACATTTTCGGAATAGAGTACGATAAACTTTAATCATCTGTTTTGGACTCTCAGTGCTTCCAGAGATACAAACAAGTCTTTTTTCTGTCTACTCAAAATTGGCAAACATCGTAAAACATTGATTTACGTATATTTATTATAGTAATATGGCAAAACGAGTGATTTTGTGAAATCCTTGAACACATAGGTAATTTAATTTAATCCCAACTTTCCGAATCAGTGCAGTAATGCTTTATGAGATTGCAATACTGAGCATCGATAATGTAATCAATTAGCCCCCCCCAAAGTATGCTCCCTGACTTTTGGCACTGTATCAAACTGAATTAAAATTGCCATCACAGTCAATGATTTGACCACCATTGTTTCAAATTTTGAAGTTTTGCCAGATTAAATCCAAACGAAGAATAGGTATGGTGAGAATAAATTCTATTGGAGACATCAGTGGCATTTTCCATTGGAAAATATCTAGATTAAAATAAAACATACGGAAACATCCAGATTCTTGATACAGGCCACAATAGCAGGGAACTCATTACAGTAGTAATAGTCAAAATCAATAGATCATTAACCATTGTGTCTTTGATAGTGAAATGAATTACCTGGAATGTTCAGGGATTTCACGAAAACATTAATTTTGTTGTTTAACCGTAACATCACTATGTATTTCTGTGAAAGACTATCAATGAGGGTTTTATACAATTTTGCCAATTTAAATGGTTTAATCTGAATGATTTCTGTTGCATTTCTTCGGTAAAGCTTTGTACATTATCTTTAATTATAAAAGGGATATTTCAATATGATTTATGGTAAGAAATTCAAAAAAATATTTTTTTCCAAAATATTACTTGAGTAAAATAAATGCTGTACATTGAATTAACATTCATCTTATCATCGACATGTAATATTTTACCAATATTTTAGGTATATATCTAGAGAATCTACACGGCACTTGGTGCTTCAAGTAAAATTCTGACTTCAGACTTGGAAATAAAGTTGGCAACTTTGCTTTTGTGTGAAAATATATTTGTCTTGAGTAGATGTGTTGATGTATCACCACTCCTAGAATTAAGGAGAAGAAAGAACTGAGACCAAGCATTTCTGAAAGGACGGTTTGCCGGGTATAAAGGAAGGAAAGTCGAACCAATCGATGCAGTCCTATCATCACTTTCTGCTGAGGAGACCTATTGACAGCAGAAGAGCATGAATGACTTCCTCTCTTTGGACGATGAGTTGCGCCCTCTGCACAGGGAGAGAGATCTTGTCAATAATCTGGAAGAGTTTCAGCCATTGTCAGCTACAACGGTGTCATTCACTCAAAAGTGTTTATCAGAAAATACATTCGCCTCTGAATTTTGTATCATTACCAAAAATATAAATCAAATTCATTATATGAGTATTTGGTCATCTTAAAATATCTAGAGAAAACAGAAAAAAATATGAGAATTTTTATTGTCTCCATCGAGTTTAAAACTAAAAAGTAGATTATTGGGAGCTTTGTTTTATTATTGTGCTGGTTTATCACGATCTAACATTTAAGATTAGAAAAATATAAATATCTGTGTAAATTCATTCTGTGCTCTTTTGTTCATCTCTTGTAGTTTTCTTCCAATCCGTAATAACTTAACAAAGCTTCGGGTAAACCATTAACCGATTCAATGAATACCGCACTGACGGGAAACAGCAATTTTTTAACTTCTAGGGGAAATGTGACATTGGCTGAGAAAGACAGCAGCAAAGACTATTCAGTTCAGACTCAAATAATACCTTGACAAAGATGTTGAAAACTAGCAAGTGTTTTTTTATTCTTATCAATAACTCTGAGTCATTGTTTCAGATAATTCGACCCTATTTTTATTTTTTTTTATGTACGACATAGTCACAATGTTTAGGCCGATCCATTTCTACGGCCATCTTCAGGTGTAATTTGTTATGCTGATAAGGAAAAAGAGTCTGTAATATTGGTATTTCAGAACAAATAGAACTGCTTTGAACTACCGGAAGAATAAGTCGATAAGAGATACTCTTCCCTCACGGATACTACAATTTACACCTGAAGAGGGCTGAGGGAATAAATCGGTCAAAAAGTCGTGCCTACATCTACAGAATGAGTCTATCTTTAGGAAAACAAAGCTGCTAAATACGTCACTACTGCTTGCTATAAACAGTTGATAGGATCATCCCATCCTATTCATATATTTTTATCGATTACCTGCCGAGTTTATAAGAACTCCACCGCTAGCCACACTATTCAGTACAAAATATCCCTGGCAAAAATAATTTTAAAAAATAAATGAACGTCCATCCATCTTGATAAACAATAAACAGACAGTAAGGTCCACTGCTAGGTTCTAATCCAGGTGAAGTGTATGGTGATCCCAAGATGCCCAGTTGACAGAATCCCTATCGTCGAAACAAAAGCGGATTATGAAACGTCTGATAGCAGCTTTTCTGCGGGGAATCCTGTAAGAATATCGAATCTGCCAATCACTCGTCTTAATCCAAAAATTATGTACTCTTCCATTGAAAAAAGACATCATCAACCTGTTTCGTATTCTATGTTAATATTAAACAAGGCCTGACTATTCACTCATTAGAAAACATCATCTAACTAAAGGTATTATCAATGGAAAGGTTACTCCTCTCATCTTTAGTTGGGCAGTGATTACTATGAATATGCAAATATATACCCAACAACTTGTATTGAGTTAAAATTCAAGAAAAAAGAAATAATATTCAAATTAATTCTACTAGACTGTTAAATTAAAATAATTCTAATGAAAATACAGCTATTTTCCTTGTTACCGACCCAAGGCAATGATGAAAAAATAATGAAAAAAGCCCAGGATATATATATATATATATATATATATATATATATATATATATATATATATATATACATATATATATGAATAGCGTTATATCACACAGAAACAATATTCTGATTTATTCCCTGTCATCCATCACTTAATGTATCACTTGGCCTAACTGTATCTATTTCATGACATATATATATATGTATATATATATTAATAAAAATTTACAAATTTCTGTTATACGAAGAATTATGTTTCTGCTTGTTACTGTGTTCCCTCCTTCGAATACTTGTGCAGTTCATCAAATATTGCATGCATACCCAATGGATCTATGGGAAGTTTTTAAAGTAAAAAGATCAGAGAAAAAACATTTTTGAAAGCTCCCAGAAAAGGGTTCTATACATAATGCAATTAAAACTCTAAAACGATATCTGTTTTTCCGTTCTATATAAATACGAAGAACTTGATTGCAAAATGCAAAAATCGCCTTCGGGAAAATAACAAACTATTTATCAATTCAATAAAAACTGAAATTAGGGATTATTTTTTTTTCAAACTTATGACAACTTTATCAAATATACGCAGTTTGTAAGCTTCAATAAGAAAAAAAATGAATTCAGAATTTTATTTTAAGATTGACTGAACAAATCTTTTGGAAGATGATTATTGTGTTTTGTAACCACATTTTTCGTACATATACGTACTAGCTGGAAACCGCTCAAATAGACTTGTTCCAACAAGTAAGGAATAGGGCTGGATGGAATCAGTATAGATATTACATGAGGTGAAAATGGCGACAGTGTGTAGTCCCTAAAAGTCAAGGTGAATGTCCCGGCGTTTGAAAGATGGGCCCTTTAATTAAGGAAAGTGAAAGAGAGGGATTTATTGAAAGTGGAAAACTATAATCTCCTCGACTACAAATAGATTGATTAGGATGTACCAATACAAATGATTGATATCTGCACTTGAACTTTCATTGACGTCTAAAAAACACGTGTATCTATTTTTGTATGTAAGGGTGGATATTTCCGAGCGATAAACACGAATCGATAAATAGATAATGAAGGTACCAAGATTAAAAAAAGAATATAGCAAGTGAATAATTGTCGTTTTCCGGCAAATCTAACGGCCTGCTAGCAATTGAATTGGCTCGTTAGTTGCAAGGCGACTGATTCTAGGCACATTCATTCCGGCCTAACAGAATTTCACCTTTTGCCTTGGGACTGAGAACTAAGTTATTAACAGCTTGGCAAAGCTCACTGTTCGTCTATCGATTTGAAATGACCTCTAGTCTCTGGGACTGGATGAATTTAGGTGAAAATGATTGAGGGAGAGAGAAAGAGAGAGAGAGAGGGGGGAATAGAGAGAATGGAAAGAGGAAAAGTGTTCCGGGTTGAAAGAGAATGGATATCTTGTGATACAAGAAATTGAATAGGAAACTATTACGATAGTTGTATTTGGACGATATGATTTTTTAAATAGTATAACTACAATGAAAAAGGAATTCGTAGAATGACCTATGTGTGAATTGGTCTTTGTTTCAAAAAGCCCAAAATTATGCACATATATGTTCCCAAGATTATGTTAACGGGAGCATAACAAAATCAAAGAAATGAGAAGTGTACATAAGATTATAGATTTATATAATTTAACTTTCATCAATGTGTTTTCAGGGCGATAAGAAACCAGCTGCAATTGGGAGCTTACTAGTGTGAAAAGTCATTGCTAAATGACAAATAACTATGAGATCTTGTAAGGAGAGACCATAAGGTTTTTCTGATTATTGAAAAGCTATTCGGTTTCATCTTAACCATATAATAAAAGTAAACATAAAAAGCCATTCTACTTAAAAGTAATTTAAATTACTTATCAAAGTATGATGACGCAAGACGACGATAACTCAATCTAAAGTTAATGAATTTTTTTCGAATTCTTCGGTTGAATATGTTGGTAAAAAATCGATTCCAATAATCTATTTTAACTACTTTGCAATCATAGAGATGATATAAGATGGTTTGCATGCTGTTTGATTGAATTGAAATCCGACATAACGGTTCCAATATTCACGTGAGTGAACACTCGACGGATGTGACACGATCACAAGAAGTCACATCCGTAGCTAGTGTATTTAAGTAAAACATTTGCTCTGAAAGAATCATACATCCATAATGTTTATTCCCTAAATAAAATAAGTATATGTATTATGACATGGCATCGATATGATGAAAAATTGATAATAAATGAATAGATATTCAGATCAGAGCTTGAAAAGTGATAGAGTTTATTCAACATTGCTAAAGATCAATGTTGATATTAATGTTTTGTTTTGAAATTCCCGAAATATTTACACATTAAACAACTATATATATATATATATATATATATATATATATATATATATATATATATATATGTGTGTGTATATATATATATATATATATATATATATTTGATATGTTTCATATATATGTACACAAATATATATGTATAATTTTGGATACGTGTTTGTATATATTATCAATATATATTTATTCTGATGAATATATATGTATTTCATATATGATTATGAATATATATATATTTATATATATATGAGCATATATCAATTTATTGAGTTTGTATATAATATGTATTTGTAAATTTGTTATATCTATCTAAATATGTGTGTGTGTGTATATATATATATATATATATATATACATGTATATATATACTCGTACACACGCACATATACATTTATATGTATATATGTACAGCCTTATTGCAGCATGTTCAGCTCAAAGTTAAGATTTTAAGTTATTGTTACATTGGCATATTTGAATGAATATCATTTAATATTCATATGTTTATTATACTACAATAGATTTGCAATCAATGAAGATCGCTGTCAGACTGTTGATGAGATGTCTGCGATGATTGGTTTCCGTTGGACTTATGTCTTTGAATCTTTGCTGGAGATTTTGAAATTTCTGGGAAATTTGTTTACTCACAGCAGATCAAGAAACTATCATTTGAATTTAAACCATGATCTGAGGGAGCAATCTCGGAAGGATCCTCAATTCTTCCAAAATATGTGTCCGGGGATGAGTCTTTGATTCCTGATACTCACTCATAAAAGTTTCCATCCAATATATCTGACCTTGCAGCACATCAATTTGAATATAATAGATATAAATATTATTATTTCTTTAATCATGCACAAATGCATTTCCAAATGTTGAACGTTTTTCAGAAAAATTTATATCATTCATTTTTTCTTCTTTTAGATATTTTCTTGATATATTGTGTTTTCGTCAGTAATCGCCCTTTCCTGAGTTGAGTTATACTGCCTAAACTCAAGCATCAATTGCCAAAAGTAGTTCATAGTGCTCTCCTTGCGATATGAACTCATTTTCCAAGCTAAATGGCAGCATCCCACATATTCCTAGAGTTTTGTGGACGATTCAGCTCTTCCTTGTTGATTTTGTTGTTACGATGACTTTCAAGCCGATGTAGCCTTTATCACACAGACTGTCCGTGGTAAACATTATTTTTTCTCCAACGGTAGCAACGCTTATAACGTTTGATTCAGATGACATATTTCCCTTTTCCTCGTTAGGTTTAAATTTCCGCACTTTTGCCCTGTTGAGTTGTCAGAGTCACACCAGGTGGCGCTCTGCACTTGTCTGACTAATATATTCAGTGGACATTTCTGTGACAGTTTTGACTGGTAATTTCTCATATATTCTAAATATTCTTGAGAATTTAGATGTATTTGTAAACACGTCGGAAGAAGGCCTCCGAAATAGGTAGATAAAGCTTCATTTTTTTTTTGCAAAAATCAAAAAGACTTTCTTTAGAAAGGGTTTGATGGAGAACTGATGCGGACTTTCAAAAAGAAAATTACAAAACAGTTTGGCCATGAGAACTGGGATACACAATCAAACACATCACAGACACGTATACATATTTAAAAAAAGGATAGAAGCCAAGGCCATCTTTGATGGCTATGGTTGTTCAGTTGGCATTTTAAAACAGTCAGACAGTTATATGGAAGACGAAAAAAAAAAAACGCCCAGACGAATTGAAGTTATTAACACATCGCTAAATATAGGGGACTCTTCAAAATAGTTAATGAAAGATATGGGAATGACAAATGAGGTGATGCCATGAATCGGAGAACAGAACTTGATAAATTAATGGATAAGAAGAGAACAATGAAATGATAGTCTCATGAGGTTATCGGTGGGAAAAAAAAGAACTGCGCAGTCCTGAAAAATTGAAAAAAAAGGCCGATTGGTTCCATTGTTGGTTCTAAACGAGGTAGTTTTATCTTCGTTTGGTGAGTTTTATCGTTCTTTTATCGGGACCCGACGCGACGCAACATCGCGTGCAATCAAAGAGATGACGCGCGAAATCTCCACGGACGAGGATTTAGTTAGCTATGGTCAACTTATTCTGAGAGGGCAGCAGATAGAATTGCAGAACTTTAGGCAGAGACAAATGGTTGCAGTTTGGGTCGGTTGGTAGATTCTTTTTTATTTTTTATTGCTGCGACAAATCTCCAGAGAAGAGGATACACACCACAAACACACAGACACACGCACGCTATATGTGCATATATACACTTATCTCATGCAGACACTTAGCACTTACAGACACGACACATACAAAAACACGATACAGGCACACATACCATATGCAAGAACACACACTTGCTGAATGCTTACATGTACCCTGATGTCATTTATGCACACGAGTTCACTTACAATCGTATGAAAATATGCATATCAGCAGGGCTCCAGTTCAATACCACGAACCTCTAAAAGCCCTGCCCTTAGCAAGAATTTGGGCATTTCCAGTATGATATCCATAACATGAGATAATTATGAAGTACAAAAAGGGTTTTATAACGACCACTAAAAATTTGACGATTCTACTTCCATATCAAACGTTACAAAATGGAATGTACACTTCTCCACGTCAACGGGAGATAACTCTACCAATTATAAAAACGTGTGGAATCACTAAATTATTCTGCACTCAAATACCCAGTGTTGGAAAATGTGACCTTAAGAAAGGGTCTAACAAGAATACACAAATCTCCAAACAATAACGTTTCCTCTTTTCTTTTAGTGAAGTGTTCGAACTATACAACTCAATGTATCTTACACGAATGTATACGATACATTTTAGATAATCATGTTGATTGAATTGACCTGTCTGAAGGAAAGAGAAACGTTGTTTTAAGTAACAATAGTATTTGTTCTATTACTCATAAGCGGTATCCAAAGTACAAAATGAAAGCGTTTTATCAAATGTTTCTCTCTTTCTCTCGCTTTGATAAGATGGTTGTGGATCTGAAGAGAGGTGGGTGGGTGTGGTTGTACTACCCGGATACAAGCTAGCGCTTGATCAGCTTCTTGAGTATCCTTGTTGAGGGTATCTGATGTTTAAAGACTTCAAACAACCAATGACTTCAGAAAACATCATTGATGATGTGTCCAGGAGTGTCATATGACAGATATCCTTTGATAACAGATCATAATGACCGATTGATATGAGAATTTTGTCTTTAGATTCAGTGATTTTTTCATTCGAAGTTCAAAATGCCAGACGGGACGTGTTTATCCTACATATTTGGAAATCCCTTTCGTGTTCTCCAAGGAAAATGAGTTCTTGGATATTGACGAATATTCAGTCAATTTTACGACAGGAAAAACCAGGATTTATGAACAATCAAGCCAAATCCGAAGGTAACCAAAATTGGTTCACTAGTTGGTTTGTCTCAGAACCTCCGAGAGGAATTCCATAAAGTGGTTGAAAACTGATTTTGCCCCCATCTCATACATACGATGCCCGGACACCCTTGACCTCTACTTATCGTGTTTTTATCTGATATAGTCCCTCCTGTAACCATACTATATTTGCTCACCGATAAACGATTCTATTAATGTTTATATCGCATCGACTTTAGAGTTTAAGAGATAGCCAGGACCAAGATGAAAACTCCAAATAGATCGGTAAAAAAAGGATGATTATTTTAAAGATGGTTCAATACACAATAGTTGAGCATTGAAAAGGATGGTTCATTATAAACGAGATGAATTTTGTAAAGTCTGGTTCAGATGAATGTTGTAAAATGAGGGTTTAATCTATAAGATACGAGTATTGGAAAAAAATTGAGAATAACAAAATTGGACGACTGTTGAAAAGCATTTGAAAGAATCGTCTTATGTAAAAGAGTAGAGTGTTATAAAGGATGCTCCAACATAAAAGGTATGAATAATATTAAAGACCGTTCAGTTTTTTAGTATGGCTGAATCATAGAAAGGGTGATTTTGTATAGAAAGGATAAATAATCTGAATGATGTTTTACTATAGAAAGGATGAATGATAAGTCAGATGTTTTTTATACAAGGCATAAGTAGATAAGAATTATGTTAGAGAAGTCACTCATATATCTGAACAGCTTCCTGGTGACAAAGTTATATCATTCTTCTGGGGAAAAGAATCTTTGATAATGGCAGCTACGATTGTGTTGAATATTGGGCTTTGGAAATCTCCAGAAAAAAATCTCCCATGTTATTTTCCAACAAAATATCCTGTGCTTACCATGTTAGATTATTTTTGCAGGGTTATTTCCGTTTCTATTTCCGTCTCATTTTACAAATACTAGCATCAATCTGCAGGGGTAAATCAGTGATATTCGTTTTGATCCGAATCCAATCTTTTCAGATTTTCCTCAAGAGAGAATAGCCTCAATTGTTACATTATTAACTTCTGCTCTGGCTTCATAAACGTTATTTCTGTAAAATCTAAAAATTCCATGGTTGGTTCAAAATAGATATACGACCCGTCGTTTTTTTCCAAAATAATTCCATAACAAATGGCTGACTGCTTTTGTGCACATAGCTCTCAATAATAACATAAACTGGTCTTCGTGTGCTTCATCTTATAAAGTAGAATTCGACTACGGTAATTGGAAACAGATATTTTAATCCTGATATTTCTCTTGGAACAGAGGAAAAATGTGATAAATTCTAGTCTTCAGATAATGTACAGTAATTACCTGTTTATCGTGTCTTCTTGTTTATTGGCAGTATTTTTCTTGGATAGAGAATACCTTTTTGAGTTGAGATGATCTATGGACAGCGATTTTGATGTAATTTTTCTTTCCCAAGACACAAGTATCATTTGCAATATTGCCCAAATATTCCATATCTTTTGTATAAGGAATATTGAAACACGTGTTATTCTCCTGATAGCAATTCACACGCAACATACTCCCTATGGATACAATGGAAGTCATAAAAGATGTAAATAGACTTTAAAAATAACTTTGTTCCAATGAGCTGAGGGATAACATCGCTCGTAACATTGACCATATCTTATTTTGATTGGTTCTGAATACCGAATAATTGGGTGTCTATTTTCGTCATGAATACTTTTCTCTTCATCCCCACCCCCTTCAGAATATATTCATCTTCATTTTTTTTCTTGCAACGATATTTCTGATGGAATTCGTCTAATTCAACCCTCCACAGAACAGATTAAATCGAGGAAATATGTCGATCGAATGGACCCAGAGAAGAATAATATAAGCAGAATCATATCACTGAGACTTCACTGAACACAGGACCACTGGAAAGTTGTGGAATAGATAAGCTATCAGGTTCCTCTAAAATTGTATATATGAATGAGCTTAATATGACACCGAACTTCCTATTGACACAATCAGCTAACAATAGCATCACTTACTTTTATTACCCTCTGTAAATGACCAAACTAAAGAACCATTTTACAAGCACTGTAACTATCAATATTACCGCCAATTCGATGTTTAGATACAAATCTGCATCTTTTTTTATCCAAAGCAACATTTGAAATAGAAAAAGCCATGAACGAGCAATTCGCTTTTATAGAAAATCATATCATTAACATATGTAGAAGAATTTCAATACTGCGATTTACTTTCACTACCTTACCACCACCTTTGTACTAATCTTATACCAATTTACAAATTTCCGCACAATATAATTACTCAAGAGACTAATACTTACTGCACAAGCTGCAGACATTCTCATATTCTCTCTTAGCCCAAACAGAAAGGAGGTAAGTATAAATACCAAATGCATCAAATATTCCGACACAAATTCATTATATCTAGAAGTATTAACAACTGAAACCACCTTAAAACTAACACACTTAATGCTACGACAGTTGGCTAATCCATACATTATTTTGGCAATCGTCTGTCCATGCTAACGGAATAAAACCTTCAATAATATAACTAACTACCTCAAAAGTTTGAGAGTGCTGTCTTCAAAGCTGACAATATTGGTTTCGTATTGACTCTAAGCTTAATATGACCTCTACGAATGAAAAATTAACGATAAGTTATTCATGAAAGGTTGAGCAATGCCCTGAGTCTCTGTAAATTCATATCTTCCATTACAATGACACAATATGCAGTTAGTCTTTGATTGCAATATTGAAAAGTATAATAAGATGTTGACTTCGGCACAGTAATGCTTCTTAGCAGTTAGTTTCACTCCCCAATTTTCTTCTGAATTTGATGTCAATTTCTTTAAATGCTTCAAAAATTGTAACATATTTAGACACCTCAATATGTAAGGATGTTTGATCACACCAAACTCATTTTCGTAGTCCATCTATGCCAAAGCTAGGATCATTATCACCATCATCATATCCGCTCGCATTGAGTTTTTAAACCAGTTAGAAAGGATAGTTTACACCGGAAATTGAATGATAGCGATTATCCCCAATATCCCTGCACTCTCCACAGGATTCTAGCCGTTTTCAAATGTGTCGTTGTCTGGATGGTATCTACTTATGTTCGAATTTCCGGTCTCTCCAGCCTCTTAGCAAGGCTTTTAAGCTTGCCAGCATTCCAGCTTCAATTGGTTCGACTGTCATCATCATTTTCACAATTCTTGCAGTTCTTTGTCGAGATTGAGCATTTAGCCTTTCTTCATTTTAGTATGTGAGCAGCCAGAACAGCAAAATCCATTTACTGACACGTTTTTCTCTTTGTTTAAGATAATTAAATCTGGTCTTTTTGCTTGATTGGGTATTGTGTATGAATCTTGAAGTCCCTGAAGACTTTGTGTTTTTCATTCGCTAAGACCGATTCTGGTCGGTTCATAGACCATTAGTGTGTACGGCCAACTTATTATTATTTTCATGGTCGTTGTTATTATCATCTGAAACACAGCCATTTTACAGAATTTATTCAGATGTTTGAACACGCTGCTTCTCATATCTTTGGAAGCCAAGTAGTGAAATCTGATTAATTGGTGTGCTAAAAGGATTTTATCTCACAAACGAGATGTTTATAAGAAGGAATCTCTTTCATCTTTGCACGAAGGATCAAGTGAGCCAATGACCATCTTGGTATCACGCTGATCACGTCTTTTTGATCCGCCTTTCATTTAATGGTGGAAACCTTGGTTTTGTCTGTGTGCGCAGAGCATTAGAAGAATAGAGAGAACGAAAAAGCTGCTTTACGCCCACTCATGAGCTAAAATCCCGGCAACGTTACAATCCGTCCGACATTATAGCTATTCAATAGCTGTGGGCGCCATGAAGATATATACAGAGCTATACTTTCTTCACGTGCTCTGTTAGCTTCACTATTTTCAAAGCATTATTCGGTTCAAGAGCTTCAACTGATATTGTTCGGCAAATTGATCTTCAGACACATTTTCAAATGTTCTGAATCTTCAATCAGCGAATTATTTTATTACTTGAATATTCTTCAACAACTTTGATGCACGAACAATATTAGCATCAAGTACAAAAACAATTATCCCTTTTGCTCAGCCGCTAGTTATTACAGTCAGCTTATAAACGACGGGTAATAACTCTGACAAAAGACTCCCTCGAGTATCACTCAAAGAGTACTCTTTGTAAATAGCATTTGGCAACTCCAAATCTAGGCTCTGAGCGAGTTTTTCAGAGTGACGAATATTCATATCCGATTTTTTCAAATAGCAGTTGAGCAAATAAGACAAGACTTATTATTATCTGTGCATTTTGCAAATTTTTTGAACTCTCAAATTCATACGAAGAAAATAGACGTTGATTTCAAACACTTTAACTTCTCTCCATTTCTTGATAACCTTATTTTAAATTCATGGCATGGAAAAGTTCCACCGTAATTTACCAGCGGTCACATGAGGTTTATGAATTTATGAGTTGAGATTGGAAAAATTCCAGTCGTAACTGTCATTTTGTGAGATAATGAGACTTGGATGCTACGATTATTCCTGAAACAGTCTCTTTGCAACTCTGCTGAAAACTCTAGTTCTATGAGATACAACCATCAATTGTACAACCGTAGCCAACATAAGTAGAGACAGGTTCTATCCTTATTTATATGAGTGTATAACTGTATACATGTTTGTATGTTCCAGCTTTCGTGTCCATATCGTTTGGTCAACGGAATTTGAAGCTGATATCAGTACTCCTTCTAAAAATGTTTTCTTTCATTTCGAGAAAGATCTTTTTGATTTTGTTTGGGGGGGGCTCTATTTTAATCTCCAGATTCTTCAAAACTCAATTATTGTTGCATTTTTTTTTACTCTATTTTAGTTATTTTCCAGTAATGTGCCAGTGACGTCATGAAGATGATTTATTGTTACGATATTCATTCTTAAATGGCATTTTTTACACAACTTGTAATATTGTTGCGCAAGTAATTATGTTTTTTGGCAAAAATATTTGTTTGGTCCGAATTTATTTTTCTTTGTGTAGCTAAGATGAACTTAGTCTTTCTCAAGTCCATCAACATTCGGCAACTGTCTACAATAACAATGGTGAGTAGGATACTCTTTGTAATTATTTCTCCACGATGAAGACCCAAATCATATGAAGTTAAGCCTAGCTTAGTTTTGCTCATGAAGTACGACAGGCTTTCTGTGGGGCCCATAGTTTTAAATGCATTTTTTCAAAATGTGAGACTTCTGTCCAGACAATATCTTTCTAAATATCTTGAGGGCGATTCAAATGGCCTTGATGTAACTACAACCAATCAGGGGATCTTAGTATGTCCGTATAAACAGAAAGTCTTCCGTTGAGTTACACAATCTGCAATAAAAAGCCGTTGCTTGAGCTCTTACCTAACTTCTCATGCAAGTATTTTGAGTGAAACATCACCTGAAACGGAGTGAGTCTAGATTTGGCTCCCTACGACTTTCTTTAGAAAGTACAGGTCATTCTCTTGGTGATATATCCGTTGTTTATGGTTGAATTCAGTAAAAAGCGCGTGCATGGCCCTAATCTGTTCAAATATCCTTTATGAGTACGCAAAATGTTTGTCTTCAATATTGTTTCCTGGGAGTTATAACCAAATTTTAAAGAAGATATTTTATTATTGCAATACGTTTTTAGAGCAGCTTTCAAAAATTTCTTGGTAGATTATAGTAAAAAATTCAGTCTTCTAGAAGATATTTAAATCCGTTCGTAGGATTAGGGAGAACGTAACGAGGAACCTGATGGCAATCTGCTGACTATTTTTTAAAAATATAGCAGGCTTTGACGATTACAGTGGTATACTTGCTTCATTTCCGTCATAAATGGTGCAGTATACCTTGAAGCTTTTACCAACTTATTTGTTAGCAAACATGCTGATTGGCCTCAAATCAATGGACACATCTCTTTGAAAAAGATTGAAAAACGACAGCTCTGTCAAATGATGTTTCATTCTATGAAGAGAGTGAAATTCCTTCAGGTATGAAAGGGAATGTACACCGTATCATTGTATTGAAAGACAACTTTGTATTATTGAAATTACTAGTCATTTCTGGGCGATAAAATCATTCGAACAACTGATTTTCTATAAAATGGTTCTTTCTAAAGAGGAGATCGAAGACTTGTTTTACTGGAAACCTCCATTGTTTGAACTGGTGTTTGGGAAATACTTCATCAACAAGCTGTTACCTCCGAATAAAGAGGAAGAAAAAAATCGCACTTGACTTCGTATATGAATCTCTTTTTTTATACTATGGAATTAACGTGAAAACACTGCTGAGTGGATTGAATGAATTGAACGCTCTGAGATACGCCAGTCAATAATGTTTTCAGCGTTCTTCTCTTAGTATGCCCAAAAAGTCGACATCTGATATGCAATTTTTTTTAAGTGATTATCTTTTAAAGCTATATTTCAGAAAATTATCTCAATATAATTCATTCTCCAGTAATTATAATAAAATTTGATTGATTCATGACTAAATTTTCTTATCAATCGTCATTTTCATTTCATTATCCTCAGTGTATTATTACAGTTCATAACTTCATAAATTCTTCAGTGTTCATTAGATTCGTTTCTTGAGCATCCTAAAGATATGTAATACAAAATCAAGACTGTCGGACAAATTACCACAAAAAATAATAGATTTTTTTCTATTCTATAGTAGTGTACCAGACAACAGTTTTAGAAGTAATATTTAGATATTTTGGAAGAATACATTCGCTATCTATATGTTTATCACAAATTTACTTTTTAAGAAGTAAAAAATCTCATTGAATGAGATTTTTCATGATCATTATTCAATGTGTTTAAGAGAGAATCAGTATATTAGAAGAAAGATGAGAGTCCAAAATATCATAGAATCCATATTTCTTTTTAAAATTGCAATGGGCTGGTTATGTTGCAAGAACATCAAATAACTGCAGGACATCATGACTCACAACGTGGATCCCCGAAGATCACATGCAAAACTGATGGCAACAAAATATAAGATAAGTTAAGAAAGTACAGGTTCCATGGTACGCATAATAGTGAGGTCTGGTAAAGTCCACCAACAGACGCTAAAAAGATGATAATGATACTCATATTTCCATTTACCTCTTTAGTTCCATTCAACCCTACTGTAATTTAATTCACGATTGAGTGGACTATTCACTTGTTTAAGAACACAGTTTTAAAGTCTTAGAGAGGAAAATCATTTCGAACTTATTCTTAGAATACGTTCGCCAAGTGAAGATAACTCTTGACAGCATGAAAGTTTAACGATGAATTATCTCCCTTATTCAACTTCTTTCATGTTAGAATGGGAAACAAATAAAATCAATAAAAACAAGTTGATTCTCATGCACATTCTTGAACTTCAACACACTAGCACAATCAATTTTGAAAACAGAACGGGAATATTGTAAGTAATGACAACTATATTTCCACATTAACCTAAGGTTTCATGCACAATTTATTCAAAACTATGACGATCTATTTTTCTTCCAAAGGGGAGACAACCTGTCTTAACACCAAAACGGTACACTTTGGAAAGGCATTCCAACCTTTCTCCATCATCTCCATTCAAGGATTAAAAAAAACTTAGCTAACAACGTAATATTTTGGATTGCAATTTTTGCTACAAAACAAATGTGTTGGCTGTGAAAGAGGGAGGGCTGTATGAATCAAGACACAATATGTGAGAGTATTTGAGTAACATAAACTATGATCTTGAATTAGTGTTTAATATTGACGACTTATGCCGAACCTACTAAAATATGAACTCTTATCACCGTACATACTGGCGTTAAAGTCGGCTTTTTAAACATAAAGAACTGACCTGGTCTCTTCAGACCCAATGGACTTGACACTCAGACAGACAATTCTGTTTAATGTGTTGGAGCCGATGGATTCGGCAAATATTTGGCGAACTTCGATTAAACTTCGCTTTGAGAGTCGACGAATACACTTGTATGTAAAGTATATGAATTCTTATATAATATCATGTATACCGTGTGCAGTTATTGTAGGACTTATCTGATCAAAGTTCGATCAAACAAATCTTGAGAATTAGAATATGATATACTTTACAGTAAAACAGTATATTCGTCGCATATAAGCCTATCTCACATTTTGGAAACTCTCCAAGTAGGTAGTAATGTAAAATGTTGATCCAAAGCATAAATGACTGAAACCATAGCCAAACATGAAGTATGAAGAATTCCCCGAAACCATCTCCCCAGTCATGTAATGATTCCCAATTATTCCTTAGTTTTCACTTTCAGACATTCTGCAAATCTGATATACTATTTTCTACGGTAATTGACTCCAGACTTCTGTCCAGTTTTTCCTGTTGGAACTCATTTAACTGGTAAGTCACTTAACGGAAAACTATTGGGTCCTTTGGCTTAGTCAGAATGTTTTTAATGAACTTTCACCTATATTCTCATAGATAAAGAAACAGATTGAAAATGAATACAGTTTTATGAAAACATAGCCAAATAATAAAGAAGTCGTTGGTGAATATTGGATCATACATCTTCATTATTAATGTTTGTGAGTAGATATTAGGTTAGGTAAAAAATCCATCAGTTGAATTCCAAAACTATTTTCTGAAGCTCAGAAAGTCTAATCGCTTTTGAATCTTGCAATGAACAAGTCTGGTTAGTCACTCATTAGAAATCGTCACATAACGAGCCTTTTGCCAACATGCTCTGTTGGAGGTGATCAATTGCAAAAAAATTATCATTCAGTAAGTTATTTCTTTGGCCTTGTGTTGAATATCTGAAACTCCAAATTTCCCCAAAACGAGCTAAACGCTTCTGGACTCAGACTAAAGTACACGTTTTGCATAAACGAACAATATCAAAGGAAATCCCAACATTAAAAAAAAACCGTTTATAATTAGATGGTGAATTTTGAAAGAATATTTTTTTTGAATACACAAGTTTGCACAGATAGTACCCACAATTCTAACACAATTTTTCTTATTTACTAAAATACGGCCGGGGACCATTAGGTTTGCTTTTGAACAATGACAGACAATATCCACTGAAAATTTCATTAAAATCAGTAAATGAAAACTAATAGAATTTGCTTTTTAATGGTCTAATGCTTCTAATCTGGTCATTGATTTTAAGTTTTGGAAATGCGTTCATCAGTCTCAGGATTCGATTGTCATAGAATTTGTAGTTTGAGGGTATGAACTTGCACAATCGGAAAAGATGGATAGTAATAACACCAGAGTTCAATATTTGAACAACAGTAACGTCAAATTTGAAGTTATGTAAAATAATAATAATAATAATAATGATGATAATGATAATAGTTATAATGATGATGATAATAATAATAATAGTAAACTAGGGTAGTACCAGTCATAGTGGGCGGACTAGAAACAGTCCCCAAAACGCTGAGGGTGAGACTGGAGGAGATCGGGATTAGGGGAAGGATTGAGACCGTACAGACCACAGCACTACTGGGAACTGCACGGATACTGAGGAAGGTACTAGAGATATAAGTACTGCAACGAATTTTAGCCCTGACATCATAGGTGAAAGAGAGAGGAGACGCTAGCTGAAGACCTGAGGAGACTTATTGTCACTCAGCCTTCAGTGATAACCACCGGGCAACCGGTGTGAAACTGTAAATTGCAGAATTACTGCGACCTATGAGTACTAGGAGAGGAGGGCTGGAGACTTGAGGAGACTTGCTGTCACTCAAACTCCAGCGGTTACCGCCAGGCAACTGGTGTGAGAATCCAAATAATAACGTTGCTGTGCCTGCAGACCATAGAGTAAAAAAGAAGGAGGGTGAAAAAACGGAAAAATACCAGGACCTAGCAAGGGAGTTAAAGAAAATGTGGAACATGAAACCAGGGTAGTACCGGTCATAGTGGGAGCACTAGGAACTGTCCCCAAAACGCTGAGGGAGAGACTGGAGGAGATCGGGATTAGGGGGAGGATAGAGACCGTACAGACCACAGCACTACTTGGAACTGCACGGATACTGAGGAAGGTGCTAGAGATATAAGTACTGCAACGAATAGTAGCTCTGTCATGATATGCGAAAGAGGGAGGAGACGTTAGCTGAGGACCTGAGGAGACTTATTGTCACTCAGCCTTCAGCGATAACCACTGGGCAACCGGTGTGAAACAGTAAATCGTAGAATTACTGCGACCTATGAGTACTAGGAGAGGAGGGCTGGAGACTTGAGGAGACTTGCTGTCACTCAAACTCCAGCGGTTACCACCAGGCAACTGGTGTGAGATTCAATAATAATAATAATGATGATGATAATAATCAGAGCGAAAATATGCTTAGAATGAATTGCATTGATGACATTGCTATTTTTTTTACTGGAAAACATTTTAAATAATTTTTTAAAAAGAGAAACATCTAGATTCTTGAGAACAAACTCGTCAAAGTGAAGCGCCCCCCATTTTTTTCAGAAAGTTCTAATGGAGTAATGATCCTAATTTTTATTCTGTTGACAAAACTGTATTATCATCAACAAACACATAAACCAACCATTGCACACGCTAATAATTATTAAAAAGTATTAAACTCTTCACAATCTGTAATGACTACGATTCAGTGTACAAGTCTAGTTGGTTTTCGAAACAAATCGTTCCTCTACGAATGTCTTTTGACATCATGTCGTGTTGGGGGTGATCAATGAAAAATTTGGAACAGGAGCTATCAATGACTATTCCCTTCTTTCCTTTTGTTGGGCAGTGATAGCTAAAAAAGTCAGAAATTTCACCCCAACCCTCAAAAAAAAAGTGAGAAAGCTGCTGCACGAACTAAGTGCCAAAACTTTACATAAATTTACAAGGTAAACTTCCACTTAATGATTATTCAGAGCATACTTTTTAAAAACAAAACTAATATTTTTCTAGACATTATAAGGAGCAAATACTTAAGTTTCCAGCCCCCCCTCTCCATAGCTGTGATATCAATTTGTGTTACGTACATAGCTAGCTAAAGAGATCGCAACTTGTAAAATGTTTTGATTGGCGACTTTTAAGTAATGACGATGCTCACCTTGCATGAATGAATCGATATAACATTTGCATGTACCGGGACTAATTGTCTCAAAAGTTATCTAAAATGATCTAGAAAAAACAGCTCAAGAATTTAAAAAAAAAAAAAATAAAACAACCTGTTTTTAGATGGTACCTGATGGTATAGTCGTGCAAATTTTGAAGGTTATACTCAGGGGTGTCTCATACACTGACTTGCAAAGTGAAATGAGTCTCTAACCAACTTGGCTGCTTGGTCGAGCGGGCCATTAGTTAGGCTACGGTCATATGATTAATTACTTTCAACAACAAGGTCAGAAAACAGAATCTATATTCACTCATATCTATCTCCAGTTTGCCGACAAAATATCTCCAAGAGTCCTCAATGGATTTCAATTAAATGGAAATATAATCAGGCTCGGGCTGAGGGGAAATCTAATATCTAAAATGAGGGTTGATCCAGGAGATATCTTCGATTGAGAGATATTCTCCCATTGTTCCTCACTATATTATATCGATTCATCTTTTTCAACGCCATATCTCCTAGGAATATCAATGAATTCAAGGGAAAGAGTGATGCATTTGCTAAAAGTAATCGGTTAAATTTAGCGTTCGACTAAGGATTCCAACAATAGCCTGAAATATTGGAAATAGATACTCACGTAGTTACCTCCCTTGCAACTTAGATCTTTGTAAACTGAGTGCTATTTTGCTTTAATTATAAGGCGCCTACTCCAAAGTAAGCCACTCTTATACGTTGCAAATGTTTCAAGCTGTTTTTGAATTTAGCCAAATGGGAAGTGACTTTGTGAGAAGCAGCTTTTTCTGTTCCTAACAAGCCATGAATCATTTGAAAAGTAATCTATTTGCACGGATAGGGAGACATATTTGTGTGTATACTATGAGATAGCTATGTGTGTGTCGCCATTGCTTCACTCCCCACTGAGAAAACCCATCTATAGACGAAAAATGTGATTCATTCTTCTTGTGCTTTCAAAATTACTTTTTACGCCACTTTAGAAGATTTGTTTGCATTATGGAGCCACATTGACACTAGCTTAGGTTTATTTGTCATAAATCCAGCCATCCTCTCACGAGGATAACGCATCTGATAAGAGTAGTAGGAAAAGACCCCACCTAAATATTCTATTCGTTCTCCAGAATATCAATACTGCTTGTTTGATTTGGAAAAAAAACTTTGCCACATTTTCTATATGTATCTACACAACTCAACAAGGTGCTCTACGGTCAGTTGGTTTATTCTTTCAGTAGGTTCCAATTACTTTGAACAACTAAGAAGACGGAAAGAAGTTTTCGGATGTCATTAAAAGAGCATTTTTCCGGTCATTTTTTCTATCATTTATCTGTTGAAGAAGTGAAATTAAGTAAGGTCTCCACAAGCCTTTCAGTAGAAGAGAATTTAAAACAGGTTTTGGTTTGCAATTCGATAGAAACCGTCACATGACCAATGTCTTTTAGCAGCATATCATGTTGGGGGGATCAATTAAAAATTTGAAAAAGGGGCCATCGCTGGATAAGTTATATCGCTTTTTGTTTAGGCAGCATGCACCTGAACTTCTGAATTTTCAAAGGGTTTGCAGGCACATATAATTGATCAAATTGGCGTTGTAACTCGTACTGTACATATACGGACTCTTATAAGGATATGGGTGGAAAATATGCCAGTTTACCCGGACATTTTAGAAGAGAAAACATTTAAAATTTCAGCCCACTAGCTCCTTTTGTGTAGCCTGTATGTGCAATACATACATACTCAGCCAGACCAACTTAGAAACTGGAGGAATTTAATAGTTCTGGTTGACTGTTTTTTGTATCAACATGATATTCGTAGAAATCAAATGAAAAAAATATCATGTTATTTAATTATTTATTCAATAAAAATAATAATAATACCTCATCTCAAAATTTCAGAGATAGTATATGTCTGAATTTTTGAGATGAGGTATTATTATTATTTCTATTATTATTCGGACATATAGCGTAGTGGTTACAGAATCAGCCAAAATTACTGCAAGCAATCTGATGGTTCTCGGTTCAATCCCAGTGTGAGACAATAATAATACTACTAATCCTAAGAGGGGAATGCGGTCAACGTCGGTTAAATAAAGGGTCCGGTTCGTTACTTCCCTACTCCTACCAGATGATACCTGATAAAGGCCATAGAGTACAACGGCCAAAACGTTGTATGGAAAACAACCAAGATGAGGATAGTCCGAATAATAATAGAAATATTATTTGATGCATTTTGGACCAAGGAATATTGATTATTGAACATGGTTCTATTTGACCTCATCTTCATTTTTCTCATTTAACCAGAATCAAATCAAATCTTGGTAAGACTCTGCATTGAATATCACGCACACACACACATACACACACACATACATATATGTATATATATATATATATATATATATATATATATATATATATATATATCAATTTTTAAAAATTACTTGCGATGTTGTGCCTCGACCCTAATATAAACTAACTTATTTTAGTGTCATCAATTTAATTGGTACTGTCACAACGTTTTCGCCGCTGGACCCATTCCAGCTTTTTTCAGATGTCTATTGGAGTTGGTTATCTGGTGGTAATTCAATCCACAGTGGTAGATAATTACGATTCCGTTGCTCATGCTAGAGAATACCTTGCATCAAGTAATTCTTCCTAGCTTATTCGTCCGTACAATGTTACTTGTCTGCGTGAACCAGGGACTGAACTTTTATCCACTCGGAAATGTGACATGTTGATGCTAAAAAGCATCTAAATTAACACACAAAGTGTGTTCATAAGTTAAATAAGGTTGAACTATGGATCATAGAATCAGTGGTTTTATCTCTAACATTGGATTGATGAGTCACGATGTAATAAAAGGGAGGATCATTTTACGTCAAATTTTAGAGTTTTTTCTTAACTTCAGCTGAGTCTTACTCAAAACTGACGATGAGTCGAATATGGCAGTATCAGATACCCAGCCGTAGGCTGAACTGGACGGTCAGTGAGACCGAATTCAAGCTATATATTTACTTACGCACATTTTCCCATCCACTTGAGTGCTCCATTTCTGAATTGGAAGAGCATTGCTAGATAGCTTATAATGAATGAGTTGCCTTACTTTGAAATTTCTCAACCCTGAAGAACGGGAGTTTTAAGTATAATAAATAATAATTGAGTAATATATATATATATGATTTTCTTCCCGAGGTCAATGGCAGATACTCATAACGCGACGTAGGCTTTTTCTATTTTTCTTGCTCTCGAGATTAGTGGCAGATTAACCATTAGGTTGAGTAGACAGTGCCTTCGTTTTGTCAAACTCATACTATTTAGTCGTGACTTTATTTTCGTATGCACCAACAATGACGGATGACATTAATCATGTTACTATAACGTACGCTAAAACTGATTACAAATTCACCTTTATACCTAAATCCCAACAAAAATCGACTTATTTTGCTTAGAGCTTGCAAATCACATCTGTACAAGCAGCTAATACATTAGTTGAGACACATTAGTAAACAAATAAAATTGTATTATCGTCCAAGGTCTGAAATCTCTTTATGAAATGTCAGATATTGAACAGATAGATTTGGAGTGTAAAGGAGCTGACAGGCCTGGCAGATTCTATGATTTGCTAAAAAAAAATCAAAACCTATACGAAAATTTGAGAATGGGTGGGCTTAGTCATTGTTAATGTGACACACTGCACACAAAAATACACAAAGGTGTTTCAGCGCCGATTAAAAAAGGCCAAATAATAGTGCCTATTCACGTATGCCCATCAAGGTCCCCTGTTAGACCATGTCTAAATTGCTGACCTCTTTAAATGTGTCTATGTGACATGGGTTATCTACCAAAGTTGGCATTCATGATGATTTTATTAACGAGGCGCCCTTTGTTCCTGGATGATGGTGTGATCTGACAACTTTTAAAATAAACTTCCATGAAATAGCAACATTAGTCAATTTTTTGGGCGGCGTTTTACTCCAAGATTCAGGGAAATTGAGCTGTATGTACAAACCAAATGCTGTATCGACTTTTGTCGCCACCTCTTTTTATGTGATAACTTTATATATGTCCAAATTGCCTACTTTGGTAGGGATGGTGGAAATAGAGTATCAGTGTGAGTATTCCTTTATAGGCCGAAATCCCCAACCTCTTCCGTAGTTCATCTTATGAACGCAATCAGATCACGTTACCTCTGGTTGAATATATTCATTGGCTGGGTTATACAAGTCAAAGCACCTGTTGCTCAAAATTGCGGTTGGTTTGGAGTCTCTTTATATATATATATATATATATATATATATATATATATATATATATATATATATATATATATATATATATATATATATGTGTGTGTGTGTGTGTGTTAAAATATCCATTGGAAATTGTTGATGTATTCCATCGATTGCTGAGAGGCATTGTTACCCGGTGTTGCCCCATGGAGGTACAGCAAGGCCCCTAATGGTAGGAAGACTCCTTACTAGCAGGTGAAGACTAACGCATTTGGTCTTATTATATATTCACTTAAGTGCAGCTTACCAACGAAAATGCCTGAAAGCAAAATTTTGAATCAGGCAAAGTATAGAACTTATCTCTAAGGCCAATGCACTAGATCCATCATGCTACTCAGGGGCATATACCCACATCACCACTACCATCTCCACTGCTAACTGCAAAGTGCAAAAATGCTATGTCCTGGGAGGAAATCAATTTTCATTCTCCACTTTAGTAGTGGAAAAACACTTAGTGTTCTAAAAAGATTTATCCGTCTTTTATGTGATTTGTGATCTCTTGGTTTTCGATTCAATCTGATACGCAACCAATGAGCCCTAAAAGCTCAGCCATCTATTTATATAATACGGTACGTGAGTGTCTACATTTTGGTCTGTAAACATAGAGCAGTCATTTTTCCTTTTTTTTTTTTTTACAAATCCCGAAAAATCTAGGTTCACTCTGGCTGAACAAAAGTAAAAGAAATGTCGACAAACATAATGTTTTTGATAATATTTTTAGTAGAATGCAATTGCAAAATTGTTTAGATAAAGCAGTGAATTTTGACAATATGAATAAACATGCTACACCGGAATCGCTAAGTTTAGTTTTTCCCGATATCAAAACAGTCATGAGTGGACGAATTTGTTTTTAGGTGGATATACTGTTTTCTAGTTTTGAAAGCAGAAAATTTGAAAAGTAATACATGGTTTTCGATTGGATTGTAGTATGATTTTTTTTAAAGAACACTCCCTTCGCCCACCTGTTCATTCTCAATAGTAATTCATGGTAAATATAGAATTAATTTCAATCTGTTATTTGAAAGGGTTGTCCCACAAACGTAGTTGTATGTTCTATGGTGCACAACGTTTGTCTTCAATGAAAGAACTCTAGTTATGACCAGTGACAAAGCAGTGTAGGCTATGCACTGAACCTTGACAAAATCCCTGCAGTGCTTTACGTATTATTGATTCTATGAAATCAAACAGTGAGGGGTAAAATAATTATGATTGATTACAGCTATATCAATAAATAAGAAGTATCAACACTAAAACACGTTTATTCAAAAATTTGGAAAAGAATCAATTCAACAAAGTGATATTTATATCGTCCTGGCATCGCAGCTGAAAACACAATCGTTTTTTCTTGAACCCAAGTTGGAGTAAAATTCATTATTTTCCTTGAAATTTTTCACAGTGAGACACATAAAGAATGTCCGTGACCTGCACCAGTGAATCACTACAGCTCATTGGTATATCAGAACTGATGATCCAAAATATTTTTTTTTTTAAACCAATACAAGATTTAGCCATTGTTGGTTAAAAAGGGGGGTGCATAAAGCAGCCCCAACACCTGTTTTCAGATAAAACAGAAGATAACGATTTCAGGTAATGCATAGTGGTGTACTAATGCAGATTCTGGAGATAATAACAACAAAAACTTGACCCAAAGCGCTCACACACACACACACACACACACACACACACACACACAAGTTATAGCCTATTTGGCTGGCTGGCTGGTTGGTTGGTTGGCTTATGGATCCGTCTATTCGTAGGGCTACGGTTATTTGATCGTTGGAAAGAAAGTTTAATCTTGGTATTGTGAATACGGACAAACGTTTTATGATGTCTCGGAATCAGGTTATTTGATGCACCTCACAATGCTATATTAACATCATCCTTACGTATTAAGTAAACTATTCTATGATTGCATTATATTGAGAAATCATATTTGTGAAGAATATCATTCAGACCAGTGTTTTCTAATCTCTATCATCATCAGTCTTTGAGTGTCTGTCGTTGGACATAGACCAAACCAAGATTCGCCTGACCACTCTATCATAGGCGTTGCAGAGTCAATACGAACTGAACTTGTCTAGTTTGTCATGCCATCTAGTATTTTGCCGGCCGTGTTTTTGCATATGATCTTTGAGGATCAACGTTGTGAGTCATCAATGTCCAGCTCTTGTCCCATATTCTTGGAACATGGTTACCCTAAAGCTATTTGAGTTTTTCAAATGGTTTCTATTATACGTAGGACTCCCCTTTTTTACTCAGATATGTTAAAATGAAGACATAAAGTACAAAATTGAAAACCAAACAAACGTGAACATCATGCAGTGAGTCTGATTGACTTTCTTTAAAAGGCAGACAGGGAAATAGCAAGAATAATTCAGAACTCAAAGCTTTCTTTTCACTCATTATTTACTAAGAATCCATTGTTTCTTTGCTTGCATAATCGGCCTTTTTAGACATTGGTAAATCAGTTTTGATTCACTCGACGCTCCATCACACATTTCCATTCACCTGCAACTAAGTGTTGTTATGTTTATTTTATCACTTCTTTATTTTTTTTCTCATGTAGATAAGTTGATACGTATTTTGTATCATAAGCCATAACCAAATTACTCCACTCCCTTGGTGTCTTCCTCCCCGATAGATAAGTACTTTCTAAGCAATCTCTCTTTTTTAATTGTTTTTTTTTTCCATGGAAACATACTTTTTGCGTTTCAGAAATAGGAAATACATCATTCTATAGTTGAGAGTCTGTTAATCTTTCAACAAAATATTCTACTTTTCTAGGCTGCTCAGACTCAAGAATGCCCCGATAAGAATGTGCTATAGGCAGTAACGTAGTGCTATGGGAAATGTGATAACAGTGTTCCCTCACTACTTACATATTACTGAATTTATCAGGTTGTTCATTTTTTTGTATCATGGAATGAGCTGGAACAATGCATTCCTGCGATATATATATATATATATATATATATATATATATACATATATATATATATATATATATATATATATATATATATATATAAACAAGGTAACTCTGAAATATGCTATCCACATTGTTCTAAAACAGTTTCAGCAAATGAAGACTGGATTACTACAAAAGCAAGAAATGAAGATCTAATTGATTTGGCGAAAATCATTTGATTTTGAATCAGCAATTTCGTTACTCACCTTGTCTCCTCTGCTTGTGGCAACCGGAAATGAATGCAATTTATTAAGGATCTAATTTGACAATGATCAATGCAATTAATTAGAGATCTACAGTAACTGGCTTTTGTTAATTTAGTCGCTACCTTAGTATTTTCGTCCAATTTTGTACGAAAAGGCTATGTAAAACCAAAATGCCGGATCACGTTTTTCATTAGTTCAATGTTTACAAAGTATCCTTTTCAAACGGTTGACTGAGCTAAGCATTAATTTACCACCCAAGATATCTCTTGAACCACAATACAAGCTTATAAAAATATCTCAATAATTCTTTTGTGTTATTTTCTATGTGATAGAAGTAGGTTGCTGTATGATCTAAGATTATTGTGCTTTATGAACCAGACAAAAATACCATTTTGCAAAGACATATAGCTAGAAAATAGTAAGAAAAATATTTTGTTTTTTAACGAATTCAGTAGGAAGTGATATGATTTAAAAATAGTATTTACTTTTCTTTCAATTTCAATCTCCGACGAAAAAAGCTGTGACTAAAATATAATTTACCACTGTTTAGTCGCATATTAGAAAAATGTTTGAAATTTGTCAACTTTGTCACTTTTCATTTGTGCCAATTCTTAGAATATAAATAAAGAAAAATCTTAAACTTCTCATTACAGAGCATTTTGGTGTCGGTTGGAAGTTCCCCATATGCATTTTACACTTGTCCATTGACGAAAAAATGATTGCGATAAAAATAGACAGGAATATAGATGAAAAACCGCTTTGCAAGCTTTGTAATAATCATCAGTCTTTTATGTCCGACGTTGAACACAGACTTCACCAAGGATCCAACTTATTTCTCAATCATTGGCCTTGCAGAGTCAGTATTTTCTGAATTAGTGTAGTTGTCAACTTTCCATCTTGTATTCTGTTGGCCTCGGTTTTGCATGTAATCTCTGGTGATCCATGTTGTGAGTCGTGATTTCCATCGGTTGTCTGCAATTCTTGCAGTATGACTAGCCCATTGCCATTTGAATTTTCTGATAGATTCTAAGGTGACTCCTGCTTTTTTGCTCTGTTACTATTGCTACTCCTGCTCCTAATAATAAGAAGACAAAAAAGAAAAAAAAGAATAACTATTGTTTCATGGACGAAAATCTCCAAATTCAAGTGGAAATCAATTTTATTGTTACAAAAGTTTGTGCCAATCATATGAAAGATTATTGGAGTAGTTTCACGCCTTTTGCTTATGATTCAAATTGAATTAAACTTTTAAACACAGGAGTAAAAGCTGTAATTAATCAAAAATGTAAGGATATTTAGTCATAAGTGTGTAATAATAACTTGAAAGACAATGGAAATGTTCAATGAGTAAAAATATCATTATGTCTGATGTTTGTCTTTCGAAGCTGCCTTTTATGGATTTTGTCTCCATTGTACACGATTCTTTTTTCCCATATCCGACATTTCTATTATTGTTTCATCCTCTTCCAATATAGTTTTCTATTCTCTCATAACTCTAAAAATATAACACCTTTTTTTACCCCTACCAACAAACCTTTGAGAGGTATGTATATTATCTCGTGCAATTCTATTATTATTTCAAAAGGTGCTCAATGTTTTTTGAAGGAATTTTCTGTAATGGTTGGCCGTAGAACGAGCAATAATCAGTTATATCTTGACGTGTATCAAATAATCTTTTTTCCCCGATTGAGAGATATTTCCTCATTAGTTATTTCATATCGTTGAGTTTAACGACCCCTGGTGGGACAAAAGCCCAAATAACTGCTGTACGTCTTTATTCTAACATTGTACATCCGTTGTCTATATCTACTCTGTCTCCTAAAGCAGACGGTTATATTATCAAGTGAAGTTTTGTTGGCCAGTAGATTATGGACACAACGGTTACATTTTAGGGCAGATCCATGCACAATTACTTCTCCTGATAATAGGGGTGGTAAAGTAATCTCCTCTTTGAGTGCTCTCTTCACAAACAGTGCTTTGTATCTACTTGCATACCATAAACAGCAGCGAAATCTCTTCTCCCAACTTTTTTTTCCTTATTTGTTTTCACATCTTCCTTCTCATTATTCTGCATTTTCTTTCTGAAGAACAAAAACTTAGAATCCTCAATGAATTTCTCTCTTTTGTTATGGCGTCCTACTTTTCTTTGAAGATCATTTCAATTTTGCTTTTAATCTTTTGATCTCTTTCCAGTTTATTGTCTTCTCTTTATTACAATTCATCTTCATTTTAAAAATCGTTAACAAAAACTGTCAACATAGGTTTCTTCAGTTTTTGAGTGATTCTGCCAGGTTAGCTATCTATGCATTCTTTAGGTGTACAAACTGCACCAAATGGAGGTAGAGGGCTGAAAATTCAAACATCTATCCTTTATGTATATAATTTTTTTTTTTCGTTTTTAACCTCCTTCAACCAACTACTGTTTAAAAGGTGTTTAATGAACAATGTTAGTTCATGCTAAATTGGTCTCCTCGTTTGAGTCCAGTAGCATTCACAGCACTTTTTTTTTTGAAAAATCAGACACTTTAGGGATGCAACAAAGGACAACTTTTTCATTGATAACCCCTTTCCCCATTTACTTTTAGTGATCACCCCTAACATGGCATGCTGCCAAAAGACGTTGGTGATATGCCGGTTCCATTTAATTGATTAACAAGACCTGTTTTTGTTTATTTTCTCAAACAGCGTTCTTCTCTGATTCAGTAATTTTTACTTGATTGATTTCTTTCTAGAAATCTTCATCGTCCGCTCTTCAACTTTTTGTATTCTTTGATCTTCTAATTGCCAAACCTTTTCATTCCGTGCGCATCAGCAATTCTGTTTCTTTTTTTAAATATCAGTAAATGCTAAGGGAGCGTCATCCTTGTGGCACAGTCTTTATATATTTTTTTTTAATCCACCTTGTTCTTTTCTAAAGAGGAACAAAAACCTCCCAGAATTTTGTATTTGAAAAAAAAAAATCAGTTCAGGACACTGTAGTGATCTTAAACGACCTCTGCATCATCCAAGCTCTAAATTCGGATAGGCAAGCATATGAAGGGAAATGACAATTGTTTAGTGTAAAATTTTCCAATTAACTAAGTATAATTTTATCTGAATAAAGAGAGTTTACGCACAATTCCCCATCCACCAGAATGCTCTATTCCAGAATTGGAAGAGCATTGCTATATAGTTTATGTTGGACGAGTTACCTTACTTAAAAAGTGCTCAATATATATATATATATATATATATATATATATATATATATATATATATGGAATACGCAACTATTTGATCAAAGAGCTTGTTTCTCTGGGTGAACGGTTATATAGTATCTCAGTAATGATATTCTTCCCCCAAAACATCAGTTAGAGAGCTCGATGCATTTTTAGACAGATCAATCCATTCTCCTGATTAGTTGCACTAGCAATATATCGAAATACTATAATGAGTTTTTTTTCTTGTCTTACTAGGTTTTACTACACACACACACACACACATATAGAAAGAGAGAGAGAATGATTTTTATCGATTAAAGGGTTTGGTTTAGAATGCTACCGAACACGACCGAAACCTGAAGAAGGCCGGACGAAACAACGTCCGAGTTATTCTTATTACAGTGTATGATATTTATGAATCTTCATCTGAGAATATCGAAGTAATTTGTGTTCATTTTTGATCGAACTCTTTTGATTCTGAAGCATTGATCATGTACATCATATAAAAGTTGAAAGACGAAATAAACAACTTAATTTTTCTTTACAGACGGGTATAGGGTAAAAACAAACTATTATTGCTGAACCGAAGAGTATCCATCTTTCTGAAACGTAAATGATTTCTATGGAATATGATTGAACCTGAATTTTATGTTCATTCAACGTCTTTTGTTTTGAATCAGTGACTATGTAAGGATCACAGAATCATTTCAAACTGGTGAATTTGCTCAATAACACAAAGGAGATTGAAAGAGAATTTCTTTTGTTTTTTTTTCTGTAAATCTTTTAAACAACGATGATAAAACTATATATTCATCATTTGTTTACCTATATTCGTTCGTGTCTGTCTGTCTGTCTGACCACACGATATCTCCGAAAGTATTGAATAAATTCCAATGTAAATTTGTGAGTGAGCAATGGAATGAGGAAGAGGTAGTTGATTCTTATAGTTGACTGAGAGATATTTTCCTGTCCCTTGCGATAGATTAATGTACGTGCTCATAACATCGCATTGGATGTCTCCAATGATTCACAATTAATTTCGATGTAATTTCACGAAAGGGTTGATGAATGAAAGGATGAAAAAAGATCAAATTTGGAGCGAATCTCAACAACATTGTAACTATATGCCTATACCACACAATTAAGTTAAAAGTCCATGTCAATCCATACGATATTTCAATTTTTTTCAGTGAATATCGATGACATTTTGTTGATGGATGGACTAAACAATAAAATAGATTAGGTTTATTTGAGGTTAGACCCAGGAATCTTTCCATAATGGAAGATATTTTTCCTGTTTATTTAATATAGTTATGAGTATGCTCGCGGGTAATTGTAATAAATGTAATTGTGATTAGATTCACGACAGAATTCCATCAATTCTTCCATCCTGCAAAATCTCATTGTAAATCATTGAAAACTCTGACAGACATCGTGTTGATCGTTACGGACTTTTGACGTTATCATGTAGCACGGAGATATAACTACGACTTGAGAGAGATAATTGAAAATGGGTCCACCCAAAATTACATTCTTCCTTCTTTTTCTTCATCATTCCTTACGTTTCGTTCTTCGTTCTTCCTCTTCTTCTTTTCTTTACCATTCTCTTCTCTCTCTTTTGCTGTTTTTCTTCCTCCCTCCCGTCTTTCCTCTTTTGCTTGCAGTTCTTTTTCTTTTCTTTTCTTTGTTTTCCTATTCAAAAACGTTTCTTTCTTTTTCTTCCCATCCTTTCTTTCCTCCCTTCCTGCCTTTTCTGTCAAATAACCCTACAACAATAACTGACCCTTTCACACCGGGAGATCAGTTATTTGGGAAATATTAAATATTGCCTTGTGATTATGGTCGTGCTTGGATTAGAATACTTGTAGCGCGAAGGGAACGATAGGAGAGGGTTTGGCATCATCTCAGGAAGATAGTCGTTTGTTGGCTCGGCAATATTTCTTGTTGCTTTTGGTTGGGTTCGTTTGGGTTTCTGCCATGAATAAGGAATTCGGAGAAGGCTAGGACAGAGGCTGAATTTCAGTTAAGATAAGTAATTTGGAAGAGCGGAATATTGCCAGGGTTGGATCTGTCTCAATCGATAAACATGTCGTAAATAATAGTGCCGACTACTGTCCGTGAAAATAATGACGGTCTATCATTACCGTAACACCACTTAAGCTGGTCAGAAAGAACATAATGAGACTGTGGGTACAATTTTTCAACATAGGCAAATATTTAGAACATTTATTTCATCGTAAAAAACGTATACAATATGTCTATAAAAGCACATACTATAGCAATCGTATTTGCACAATATCAATAATCTCAAACATTTGCAGTGGGGTAATGAATATCCTTATTGAAAACTACCAACCAAAACTGCCATGATCAATAAAGGTTTCCTCAGTTACCAAGTTGGTCTGGCTTGTAGGCATCATACGTATCGGCTACATCTAATGAACATTAGGTTTGATAATTTAGATATTTACTCCTTATCATCTCGAGAAAAAAAGGGATATTTTTTTGTTAAATCCAAACCCGCCTAAATTATTTTTTTGATTAGAAGTCCATTTCACAGAGAGGGTTTATGCAAAACTGGTCCCTTAGTTTCAGTCTGGCAGTAATTCCCGCTTGTTTTTTTTGTTTTTTTTTTTTTATCTATTCATTTTGAAGAATCAGACTTTTCGTAGTGATCACTGCCCAACGAAACGCAAAAGAAGGTCCTTATCCATTGATCACACCTTTTTCTGATTTTTTGATTGATTACCCCCAAACATAGCATGTTGCCTAAATACGTTTGTCGCATGATGGTTACTACTGAATGTCTAACCAGTTATGTCCCTTTTCGAGCAATTAAATCTGTTATAACACAACATATCCTAGTAATTCATTCGATAATCCCATCTCACTGTAGCGAAAGACAAAAAAATCTGATATTAGATCCACTTCTGTTTACACCTACAGTGTAGGGTATAGCATAATTTAAAACGTTCGTATCAAGTCCCCCCCCCCCCGATATTCCTTACTTTTTCATGCTATTAGTCTGAATTCATTTCAACTATCATACATTTAAATTCTTGCACTTACTCAGTTGCTCGTCTCAGAAATTTTACAACCAGATTTTTAGCAATAGAAAATAGCAAAAATCCAGGGAGTACTTATTTGTGAATCGTATAAGATCATTCAGACTGCGTACGATTCTTTACAAACTCTAATGCAAACTTTGGAGTTTTCGTATTGTAACAACAAGGAAAAATCCTAACCAAAATGATACATGCTAGCCAATATGTAAAACCCACGTTACCCTATCGTGATTCGAACTCACAACCACTTGATTGCTGGTTGACTGAGCTAGGTTTTTCATATTAAACAAAATGCAGTTCAGAGATATGAGTAGTATTTGAAGCGGATGTTCCAATCCAGTTGTCCGAAATCTTTTCAAGGTCATTCCTCACTTTTATCAACATGGTTATTAGTTTTTCCCTTTCGGTTTAAGTAGGCTGTATTAAAGAATAATTTCATACAATTATCTGGTTTTGCTTATATAAACATAGTTTCATGGTAAAAAAAAATTTCATCCAATTACACACCTCTTGCTGTTTATGTATTACTCGGTTGAAGTAAGCGAAAATAATTAGGTACACATTATTTGAAATTCAAATTTATCACAGATAAATATGAATTCTTCTATCTATTGATATTATATATACATTATATATATATATATATATATATATATATATATATATATATATATATAATGTCAATGTTATTTCTGGTCGTGTTCACAATTATCATCGATCTGTGAGTCAATCAGTGAGAATGTAATCCCGACTACTCTTTATCCCAAACATTTACCAGGACTCTTATTTTTACTTACTGGCCTCATTCTTACCTTGGCTGCTTAAATTTCCTCTGGGGGACTCCTCTACCCAAAATACTACCACGCACTCTTTGATTTGGAACCACAGCTATGATAGAATACTGCTCCGGAAGTGTTGATAAACTATTCACTGAAAGTAAAAGTCAAAATGCGACTATATCTCATAGTTGCAACCAGACATACGAATCCTATAATGTCTTACCTTTTGCGAAATTCACTTTTGTCTGAAGTCCATCTATTATTATTCATGTATGCAATCAGTATAACTCAGAATATATATCACATCAGTTATCTGATGGAACGCCAGAAATGGGGTTGTTTTATTGATGAAATAATCATTTAATCTCAGAACAAATTATCTCAGATAATGAACCCTATAAGATGATATAAATGATTTGCTGGATTTTGAATTGCGAGATAAAGGACAATATATATATAAACAAAAACATTAAATTTTTAATCAAAGTTTGACCAATCGAAGCAATAATCTTTTCTCAAAGATTCTCTGTCGAATTTCCTCAACTGTAAGGAACATTCAGTTTTAAAAAATCACGATTTATGAATTCCTTGGTATTGAAATGTTTATTATAGATATGACAGCAAAAATACTTGAAAGGATTATAGGGAAACTGTCTGAAGAATATAAAGGATTCTATAAGACTTCATCTTCCAATTCTCTAAGCTCAGTTACAATCATCTGAAGGTAGCCATTGGGCATTTCATTTCGTTTATATCGGGCCCAATCTCCAAAATACCCTACTTTTCATGTTACCAAGTAATAACATGATATGATCGCTGTTGAAGCCCTAAAATCTCTAGGAAGAGCTTGAAGCAATATTTCTGCATATTTAGTAACGGATGTGAATAATTTTCCATAATTCAGAATAAGTGTGGACCTCCATTGAGGTTCAATATTGGTAACAACATTTCCAGACATAAATTTATTGAACCGATTCTAAACAGTTCGTACTGTACCAGTGTTTACAACTGTTGCTTTATTGGCGCTATCAACAACTCGAGCAGCATTATATCTCAGTTTGAAAACGAACTTGATTTATTAGATGGACAACTCTGCAGTCTAATATTATATTAGATTATAGCTCTATTTACGTTGAACTTGTTGAAATTATATCAATAAACCTTACACTTTTATCACAATTATCTATGATGTGAAAGAAAAGGCCATACATGTAATATTTCACTTAATACATTTATACTGCTTATTAAACATAAATCATGGGAAACTGGCAAATATTTTCTATTAAACCGACCCTTTTATTGCCTTTTCTGTAAATAAAGATTTCTTTTCAAATGTACAGGAGATTATATATATTGACGCATTTCGGAGGGAAGCTGAAATAATGTGGTGAAATTTATAAAAACCAAATGAAGATATTCAGAATTAGCAGTCTTACTCTTTGTCGAGGACCTTGATGGACCCAACATGATGTTAGATGAACAGAATGAAGAAAGCTGGAAAGTTGATCTTGACGTGATATTCAGTAAAATCAATATCATGTACAACATTTATCTCGAGGACAAAGACATATCAATCAAAAGGGGGTAGACCACTACATTTATCGAGGACAAAGTTTCGTTGAAAACCTCAAAATAAGAATCATCCTAGATTGTTAATTTTCCGGCGGAGAGAGCACGGCATTCAAATTCATATTATTTCTGAGAATATGGGGCTGCAACTTACGTGTCTTCCAGCATAACGTATCAAAGGAAAAGCAGGAGTGTTGGCAATGGTGATTGGCACCCTGTGTTGCAAGAATGTCTGACGATTGCAAGTCATTTCGATTTGCAAAGTGAATCTTTGGATCATATGCGAATTTGCAGCCGGAGAATGATATGACAATGTGACAATTAAGACAAGTTCAGAATATATCGGTGTCGTAGTGCCAACGACCGGGAAGTCTTGCAGATTTAGTCTATGTCCAACGATGGACGCTAAAAAGCTGATGATAATTTACTGAACCTCTTTAACATGCATCTTCGAAACAAATTGTCTATCTCTGTCATCTATGTAAGCATTCGCACACACACACACACACACACACATATATATATATATATATATATATATATATATATATAAGAAAATCATTAAGTTTGTTACTCTATGATGAAAAAAGACATTTATTTAACACAAATATTTTCTCAATAGAATCTCTATCCTTTTCAACGCACATAAACTAACGGTCTCTCATAGATCACATTAGCACGTAAATCTGAGATTGCATTCAATGGATATTTCAAATCAAGATTCAGCAGATGGCTGTATTTGTGTCGGTATTGAGATTTATGCATACATATACATACACACACACACATATATATATGTATATATATATATATATATATATATATATATATATATATATATGCATTATAGGATTATATTAGATAATATTCAAAACAATATATACCTAGATAATGTCAACATTTCATGCCTAACGTACTCTTCAACAACCTCAATAAGTTTTCTTTCAATTATAGAAGCTTTTATAATTACAAGAACAAAACATGCTACCGGTAGCTGAAGAGTGCATTAGGCACGAAATGTTCACACTCCCTGGTTACATATCATTGTGAATATTAGTTAATATATCGATATCTCATGCTGAACTCTGTGAGTAAGTGTAATAAAAAACAGATATAATCAATTCCTATTTCGCATTGTTATAAATTGAAAAACTTCATTTTATATATATATATATATATGTGGGGGGGGGTGTTCAAATATTTATACATAAGTATAAAAATAGAAAGACGACAATCGAGGTTGGTATAGGAGACTCAATTGAATTCAATCTGAAAGAGACAAACTTCTATTCTATTAAGAGTGATTCTGGAACCTAACAATCGAAAAGTACTGATAATTTGTTCCTGACCCTTTACTTCCTGGCTTGAATGAGGATATAGAGATAAATTATCAAATATCATTTTGTCATAAACCTAAATGGAGGCTTCCAATCTTCAAAATGATGCCAGCTTCCCAATAAATACTTTAACAAATCTTCCTACAATATTATGCAATGTTTTGCAGACAGAGAAGTTGACAAATAAACAGGAACATTGACTGGAAACAATCATCGCCTTTTGATTATCTTGTAGGTCTTTATAAAAGGCCAGCCACCAAAGAAGTAGCTCCAATATTTGGCACTGTGACAAGAAAAACTCGCTGATTTCCGTTTGCCAAAAGATTACATAAATAATAAGCATTGAACTCATTGGCTTAAAATGAAGAGTTCGGTTCTGGAGCACGATGAGCACCACTCGAGAAATGTTTAGTCAATTTAATGATAAAGATTTTGGATTTGAATTTCTCATCCCATTACAATCTTATAGATTGCATATATATAAAAAGTTAATAGGATAAACGATTTCGAATCCTGAATTTGATTTTAATTTGATTAAACACTTTTTTTTCAAAATGGCGCTTATTGTGTTTTGGTAATAAGTTCTCCAAGTGTTGATTTCTGCAATAATTTTTAAACGTCTGCACACCAATGGAAATTAACCCACTTTCGTCTTTGACGGAGAAGGAATTATTTATGAAGCATTTGGAAGAGAATCTTAATGTAATAAAAGAAAGCAATCTTTATATTACGGAATGTCTGATTGTTTATGGCCCTAATTAACTGAAATGATGCATGTAACTACGCATTTGTATTGACTTAATATACTCCTAAGCTGTGCTAGCTTGAAATATACGTCTAGGTCCACGTAATTTACAACTTAATGACACTAATTTGCGAACTGCATCTGTGCTCACATTCTTCAATGAAGCAATTTCTTAAAGGTGGGGAGCAAAATTATTATTAGATGCTAATCATAGAGTACTATCCCTTATCTATTATCTATTTATAAGCAATTCTTTTAGTTTTTAATGTTCATTGTGAACGCACCAATTGAATCACGGTAGCCCCACAAATGACCTACCTGACCAACCAGCCAAGTGGGCTACAGATTATTCTCCCATTCTTTGCTCGTCTGTGTATGTCTCCATGTGCTCTGGGTCACATTTTTTTTCTGTTACAACTTTTGCATGAGTACTCTACCAGACACGATCAAAAACTCTGTAATAATATTTATATAAGATTATTTCAGATATTTTTTTTTTAGAATACACGTGTGGGATGCAGTGATTCATTTATACGACATACGAATATGTTTGTATTACCTTTCTTCCAAAGTTGGATCAACGTGTCATAAGATTGTGCAGTCATCTTATAAAAGTTTATTTTTTTGTCTCGAAAGTCTTCCTGTCTCATCAGGAATTAGGCATTTCTTGATGTGTGTGAGTGAGAAGAGTAAGGATGTAGAAGAAGCGATGAGTTATTGCACCTGATCATATCAGTGCTTCCTGTCTTGGGAAAGTGTTTGAACATTAGTTCTAGAAATTCTTATATTGAGACATTCAAGTCAAGATTCCTGACAGCCGATAAAAAAATACTCCTTCGTCGCCTATATTTATTTATTTTTGTTTTTTGTAATCTCTATAGTCGTAGTTTACTTCAAGCAAAATGCAATTAGTTCAGCAAAATTATTTTATGTTCTGAACGATGCAGATAAAGTAAGCACACAGATTGGTTGAACTTTCACATCTCATTTGTAAATGAAGCACCTAAAAAATTGCATACCTTCTAATATGACGTAAATATTCCACATTGACTTATAGGTTATGAGTATCTCCGATTACAGAGAACGTCCAAACACAGGCGCATCTATATTTCAACATTTTACATTCAACGTAATTTACAATTAATCTGGTAAATTTGATTGGAAAATATTATTTTACAGTGACTTGTGGAATTTGAATTTCTAGTCTGAAGTTAATCAGCTTAACTCTTTAATTCACAAACAACTTGAAACTTTTCAATGAACAACATAAAAATAGTGGAACTCCAATATGAATTCTTTAGAATAATTTTAGAAATCATCAAATAGTGAAAGGGACATAATTTCAATCGGAAGTTAATTATATTTTCCCGGGAAGAATTTAAGCGTTAAAGATTTAGAATTAACAAATTGTAATTTTTATTCAATTGTTTTATGAGTTCCTGAAGTAATATTTTTAGAAATTGACAAAGGTGTTGAACTCCAAGGTCTGGATACCATGAAGAATAGTCTTTTAACGTCCGTCGTTGGACATAGACCTTTCCCAGGATCCGCCACAATTCTCAACCATTGGCGTTGTAGAGCCAATATTTCCCAAATTTGTCTTGTTCATCTCTCCATCTCCAATTCTGTCGGCCTCAGTTTCGCATCTGATCTCTGAGGATCCATGTTGTGAGTTGTGAGGTCCATCGGTCGTCCGTCATTCTTGCAACATGACCTACCCATTGTCATTTAAGTTTTTCAATTGTGTCTATAATGTTTCAGACTCCAGCTTTCTTCCTGATATACCATGCCGTCATGTGATCTCTCCATGTAAGGTTGAGCATGATTATCTCATGTATGCATTGCATGCTTCTCAGTTTGCGAGTCTGTCTCTTGGTTAGGTTCCATGTTCCAGCTCCATAAGTGATTATCGGAAAAATGCATATATATACTCATTTGTATTTTGATATTCTTTCCGTCACTTTTTAATCAGCTTTCTCCCTTACCAAAGATTATTTTTGGAGATCATCGATTCGATCAGATGGTACAATTAGTTCATGAGCAAATCGAAACAACTTGACATGTTGGCCAAATGTACCACGTTTGAAGTTGATTTGTCATGAATGAAAATTGGGAACGAATTGGTATATCTAGTTGAATGATGTGGCTGTTCATAGTAAAATATATGTATACGGTTATAAAGTAAACCCTCCTGGTAATACTAAATTGGTGAAATATAAATCTTGAAAACAGTTGATAAAGCAGGAAAAATGGTTTCTGCGTCAAGTTAAAAAAAAAAAATGGCCAATCAGGAATTCGCTTCAGAAAATATTCCAGTAGGTATTTGCCTTCTTACTACTGAATGGTGACATGAATTTTGAAATCTAGAAGAGATTCTTTCTGTTACACCCAGATTTAAAATATTCAAAATATTTGTGACCAAAGCCACAAAGGGTTGTTAAAGGTTCCCTTTTTTTCTGCATATGTGTGTGTGTGTGTTTGTGTATTCAAGCGCTGCTGGCCAAACTGTTCCGTTGAAAGACTTCAGAATTGGCATCTGTATTCCACTCAACTCCATCTAAAATCGGCTTTCATTATCTTGGGGGAGAAAAAGACCTTTTCGTTTTTTCGGACGCCTCATTTTGAGGGGTTTATTGACAAAATCTAGATTATCAGATGATTCTAGACATTTCAGATGCTACTGAGTAGAAAATGGCAGTGATCTTGTAATTCAAGTTTGCTCTTACCATATTCTTCGACGGAATCATTTTCACAAAACTCCAAATTTTGACGCTACGGTTGTTCAGTTATTATCTATGATGGCAAGTTCATCTTCAATCTAGTTGATTCCAACTATGTTTCAGAATCGAACATTGATATAATCGGAATATACTAATTTTTTAAACTTTGTATAAATGCATTATAAGAAATGTCGTTTTGGGGTTTCATTCAAATGGCAGTTGGTAAAAGACGTAATTCAATGAACGACCCTGAATGAACTAAGCTTATTAGCAAGAGAAGATAGATAAACACTTTTTCGAAATTAAGAAATATGTAATTTCCACGAGACAAGCGGTTGGTTATGCATCTTATCTGCGATAACCACGAGGCATATCATACATACTCATTATTGTTGAGTGCTTCACTATTACCGGAGTGCAGGGCATCACATTACCGGAAACTGTAAACTATGTAAATAGAGAGAATGCAAATATAAGCTTCTATATTTATCAGAGTTCTTTGCTTACCGGGTAAAGTATTATCGATATATTTATTGATCTGAACGAGCAGACAAGGGTATACGTGATTAATAAAGAGCATTGGGGTCAAGATCTAAAAAAGGAATCATACAAATGAATCCCCGTGGACATAATTGTTGCCCGAACCCAGTTCCTTGACGAGAAACCCATAAACAGATTGACTCGGTGTATTGCAATTAACAAAATCTGGACATTTCCTTTCAAGTGTTGAAAACGTGCCAGAACCAGCTTTCAGAAAGAAAAATAATGCAGCAAAGTCTTGTAATAGATACAGCAAATAGTCGATATACAGTGTAAATCATCAGAAATACTAGTCATCAGTGAGTGGCCAATAGCTTAAAATGTATTTTTATCGTGAGGAACAGCCTCAAACCATCCTGTGCAATACTTAGATATCGTCATTAACCTATTAGCCGACGGTGGAGACTGTGTAAAACCGACATTAATTTTAGTATTAATATGTACCATTGATGATATGAAGAAAATCATCGAATATTTTATGATTTTTTTTTCTAGTTAGATATTATAATCTTCAAAAATGAGTTCCAATAAACTAGCAACACAGTGTACTCATTTTACTGAGCTTTTTATGCTAAAATTGCATTTCAGGAAAAAGAGTCCGAAAAGTCCATTCTCCGGTCAAAGAGAAAAATAGACCATCCCTACTTTAATTCTAACTGAAGACGATTACAACAACCTTTTGCATTGTATATATTCCTAAAAAATATGTGATCATAAACTTCTGAGGATCTTTGTGAGTCAATATTTGACATAAGAGACTATGGATAAATCACATCTTCCAGTCAGGAGGTACGGGGTAACTGGGGAACAAGAATACAACTTTAGATGACATTGGGAGTAAGTGACTTCATACATATGAGTCAACATAATATATTATTGAAATTTAATCAGGGAAAATCACCCTCTCTAAATTGTATGTGAATCGTTCCTGTTCGTGTTATGACGGAAAAACCATTGTAAATTCAAGCCTCTGACTCAGATCTGAGTCTTACCAAAAAAGTTAGCGGTAACAACACTGTAAATAACTTCTAACAATATCGAAAGATTGAGATGAATGCAGCGACCCGTTTATAGAAAACAGTGTGCACCCTTTCTCACCACTTTCTTACATCCCACTCTCAAACACATCCCACTGTCCTTACATCCAACAATTCAACCTAACTTGCCAACATTATCATTTTTTATCGTCCTTGGACGCTCAAATGATTTTACCTGGTAATTCAATGATAATTGTCTGTTTGCCGTATACCATTTCGGCTAACGAACTTCTTTTTAAATAGTGATGTCCTACTTTTGTATTGCAAAGAGAATCTTTACTTTAAATAGGATTTCTCTCCATATCTATACTAGCATTTTTTTTTTTTTGCTGAGTGTCACTATTGCCTAAATTGGTTGGGGAGAGTAGCCGATTTCAGTTTCAAGTGTTGACTTTATAGCTTCTATTTTCTTCAGGTTTCTCGTCTTTTAATACGAAATCTAGTAGTATCAGAAGTAGTTGTATTTGTAATCTCTAAGAGTTTATAGTTGAATCAATAAATGTCTAATGTGTTCATCTTGGAAGGTACGTGACGTGTGAAAGCCATTCGGAATCTTTGTTATGTCCATTATTCTGGTGCCTCCCAGAGGAATCTGATGGAGCGTTTTAATAATGGCGTTGGATGTTGAAGGAATAATCCAATAACCTGTCCATATCAGACTGACTGACCCCAGGGAATCAGTAAATAGACGACCAGATTAAAGAAAGAATTTTACCGGTCAACCCATCACACGGACAGCATCCTAGTTGGTCAGTTTGGGCCACATTTAGTCGGGAATCTGCACACACCAAAGATAGAACATTTTGAATGGAATAGGCCAGACAATGAGTGTACTTGCCGAATGTGTCTCCTTCTCGAGAAGTGCAGCAACATCTAACGATAATTGCAGAAATCTCAGTATCTCTAAACCGCGAATACTCGATAACTGTTCATTGTACGGAGTTGATATTCAAAGTGAAAGGTCTGTTTTTTTTTCTTTTTTGCAGGTGAGAGGTCAGTAGTTCTCGGGGTAAGTAATAAAAATAAATAAGAAATCAAAAGTTGAGATATTTCTCCTTAATTTTCCAGTGGAACAAATCACCCTCACATCCCGCTCTTTAGAACCATCAGGATTTCGATATAAAATATTAAAATTGACAATACTGAATAAAAAATTATTTTACATGACGATGGCAGTCTGCTTCTTGCAACGGAAAGTTCGACCTCTTCCAAACATGCACGAATATTTGATACAGACATTGTCGAAGATTAGTTATTGTTTTTTTTTTCGCAAATGATTATATTAATATGACATTACTCAATGTTGTCTTATTTGAGAGTGTTCCCGAGATTATTAACAACCATTTTTACTTGCACGATATTTGAGCAATGATTTAACTATTTACTTTAACATATCTTCTAATTTGATTCTAATTTGGAAAACCTTCTATGTAAAGTTTTACAATGATGTTCTCTGCTAGCATTAGCCTCTCTTATGAATGCATCATTACTGCGGTCCTTTGTGACCCTTTGTTGAACTTTGGCGTTCCCAAACTAAGAGTAAAACTTAGGTTGAGATTGGCTCTACCCTGCCTTGCTGGCTAATGACGTATTGGCAAGGGGTAAGATATGGATGCTTATCTACCCCAAACAGCTCGATCACTCATACCTCACAGAAGAGTATGAATATTTAAAATACCCTTTTATATTACTTTAATCTATTCTTTTTTCAGATCACATTAGAATAGAAAATATATCAAGCTAAAAAGAAACATACAGTTATAGGGCCAAAATTATCCATTTTAACATTTAGGTATTATTTTTGAACAAATTTAACTGATGATGCCTGATAATGTTTACTTCAACGTCAAGTCATCTTTATGTAACATTGAAACCCCCGAACAAATTGAAATACTTAAAAACTCTGTAAACAGAACATTTTTATCGAGGCCTCGTAGGGGATTGGAGGCCCAGAATCTTGGGCAGCTGCTGAAATTCAATTGCTGATGTCTGGGGAGGGATTTCCTCGTAAGTTCCTCATTTGACATAGGGTTGATATTCTAAAACTGGTACGTAGAACAAGCTTTGAAACATGCATGTAGAAACATGATAAAGAGTGTGGTAATCGTGAGGCAAGTACACATGCATTAGATGATGTCGACATAAATAATTAGATCAACTAATCATTGTATACAAGAGTGTATTTAATAGTTTCGCGGGGCTATTCAGATGTGTCAATCGTAACAAACCTTTGCTGAAAGTGATGATATATAATGCTCCCCCGCCAATACAATGAATGTAAAGTTTCAGTATAACAAGTTACGAGTAGAATTTCATTACATAGTAATTAGTGGCAAAAATCGTTTCGATTTTCTTATGCTTTATTGCTTGGCAGAGATATATCCAGAAAAATCATTATCTGTTGCCAGGATACACTTTGAATGAGGAAGTACTTGCTCATACGTAGGGTACATAACGTTTAATCTGAGCTGTTGGGCTACTGTATTCAGCATTAGTATGAAAAAAGGTTGCCAAAAATGTCATGCTCCAGAAAGACGAGCATAATCACCAAATTACTGAACAATCACCGTAATTAGCCTCATACTTAATAAAAACAAAATAATGGGTTCTCGATTGGTGAAAACCTTTTGCTTGTATCTTAGTCAATTTCCGAATTATTTGGCTTCGAAAGGTGCGATTGATGTATCATATCTGGATGGACTGGTTCCTCTTATAATCTGAATAGATTTTAAAAGATATGCCATTCAATGGTGAAAAGGGCATACTTCTATCTTTAATTGTTACCTAGATATGGGGCAGTTCTGTGGTCAATACATTTTATAAGAGATACTGAAGGGTATTGCATTCAGTAAAGGCATGCACTTCCAAAATATCACATGCAGAATCAAAGAGGAGATACTTTTTGACCCAGCGATCTAAGCAATCACGCTATTCTAGCCAAAAATTCAAGTGGGAAGAAGAATTAGATATCTTCTCTCTCACAGCCTGTCTTTCGCTCAATTGTAAAAAGAAATAAACATCATCCTCCTACTCTCTCTCTCACTCTATTGTAGACAGATATAAACATCACCCCCCCATATTCCCCCATTCTGTCGTGAAAAGATTGTTTTGGGGTACACAACTTGAATTCCTGGCTTGATGGCACATCGGCTGAGATGGCTTAGATAAATAGTAGCTATAAACAGATTTAACGATTATATATAACCAGCGGTATAAACAGATTTAACGATTACATATAATCAGAATTGAATGGAATCTCTTTCCAAACGAAAATGTAGAATGACAAATTGCCCTGTCACTAATCACGGCACGAATTGATGAAGGTTCCAGTTGAAGAAAATCGACACTAAGTAATTTTTCTTTCCTATTGGCGACTAGGAACACACCTTTCAATAATCAATGCTGTAGGATAAAATATGAATTCACGCACACAAGCACAACCCTATATCTAAAACTCTATAGACGAATCATGTTTGTTTCTAACTTTTTATCATGTTAATTCAGACAGTTAGACGCTTATAGATGAAGGTTTGAGTGTTAAGGTAAAGTGGGCCTAGAATTAACATAACATCGGCGGGATGCTGATCTCTGGTGACCTTCAAGGGCAAGTCCAAGGTTAGATTGATTTTGGTTCGTTCTGATTAATTTGTGCTTTTTAAATCAAACTCAGACGACTGCAAACAGAAAACTGCAAATTTGTTTACCCGAGTAACACTATCTCAGAGAGAGGTATGTTTAAACGTGGGTTTTGCAGACTGTTTCAAATCTAATGGACACAGCTGACTAATAAGGCTTCCAAATTTGTGTACACGTGTAACCTGACCGATAATGAATATAGGATAGGTCATTTCAGCGAAAATAAATTTTGATTCTTTCAAATCTAGTAGAATGCGTTATCGACGATCTGAAAAAGTTTCCTACTAAGATAGTTTGAACCTACTATCATCATTGTTATCATCAATCATAAGTTCACTGCTGGACAGAGGTGATTCATATCTCCTTCTTTGAAGCCTGCGATTGTGCTAACCTCTACCACGTCTTAATGGCAAAATCTTATCCTTTAATCATGTGCCTGGTCTTTTCTTATAGCATTTACGACCTCATGGGCACCAATCAGTTACTCTTTCGCTCCATCTATTGTCATTTCTCTCTCCCAAGAATCCAACCCATTGCTATTTTTGCAGATCAATTATTTGTCTTCCCTCTTAGCATTAATACTATCATTATTGTCTCACTACTAGCAGTTAAAGAATCACACAAAATTACTGCAAGTAATCTGATGGTTCTAGGTTCAATCCCAGTGCGAGACAATAATAATACTACTACTGCTAAGAGGGGAGTGTGGTCAATATAACCTCATCGGTTAAATAAAGGGTTTGGTTCTCACTTCCCAACACCTACCAGATGATACCTGATGAAGGCCGTAGAGTACAACGGCCAAAATGTTTTATGGAAAACAACCAAGATGAGGATAGCCCGAATAATTATAGAGATAATAATAATAACTCATCTCAAAAATTCAGAGATATAATAGTTTAATATGTTGTCAAAATAAAAGTTATTTTCTTTGGCAAGAGCAGTATACCAACTTTTATATATATATATATATATATATATATATATATATATATATATATATATATATATATGAACAATTAAATATTCACATGAGTGAACACTCAATAGAAATTACATGAACGACGAGCCACGTCGGTTGTTATACTTCCTGATTGCTCATCGCTAAATACATTTTTGGTAACCTACACAAGTAAACCCTTTTTCCAGAGATATAAATGATATATAGTATTAAACATAATTTCTATTCGATATATTATGATAATACCATAATAAAATTTTAAAAAATACATGTAGTACGACGAAAGCTATGTACTAAAGACATGGCTGGAAGGGAGTGGTGCTGATCAACACTGCTGAGGTTCAATATTAATATAGCTGTTTTGTTTTTAAATTTCCTAAACGGTTCCATAGTGAACATCTGAAGAAAGAATCTAGTTCTAGAGCCATAATACCATATGCATGAAACTTTTCGAAAAACAACCTTTGAAAATACAATTAAATAAATCGCATGAACAGATTTAGGAAAATAAGTCAATGAAGTGACACAAACAATCTTCTGGAGAGTTTTTTCTTGTGTATTTATTGCTTAAAGCTGTAAAGCTTTCAACACACACTCGCACACACACACATAAGTGGTTGTGATGGACATTTTTATAAGCGATAACACTCTAACCGAACAAACAAGAAATGACATGTAAAATTATGACATGCTACTTCCAAACATTGCGCCATTCACCTCTCAAATTCATACGTATAAAGTGTGTTGACAAATACAGACGGATATTCTTACAATATGATATATTTTGCTGAAGGAGACCAAGAGTGGGAGGAAGAATCGAGAGACACATAAAGACTGAGTCACATGCAGACCACTTAGAAACAAGAATTACTGGATGAGTAAATGAAATGAAAAAAAAAACGAGCAAATTGGAAATGACTGATTACTTGACTGTATCAGACATGAAGAAGAAACATCTTGGCCCACTGATGGATGGTCGTTGTGTCTGGAAGATAGAGTGGTATAAAGACAGAAGCTAATGCCACAGAAATTATCGGTGCAGATACACTGAGAGAAACAGAGCCAAATCACTATTGTGTAAATCGTTATGAGCATAATAAGATGTGTGTCATTCAAGATCGATATTATTAAAGAACCAGACGTTGCTCATAGAGTAGCTGAAGTATTTAGTGCAAGGGTCTTTATCGTGGGCGCTGCCGAATACTACTGGTTGATATGTGTTCTTGAGTGGGTTGTAATTTGTTTCGAAGAAAAATGATGAGGTTCAAAGGAAACGCTACTATTGGAGCATTTTAATTAGATTATAATTGAAATTCTTAAAGTGGATACAGAAAACTTTATTCAGATTTAAATAATCTTAAGTTTAATTAGTGCCTATTTCCTTCATTCCTTCTTTTTTTTTTTAGCAAATTGCTATGTCATGAATTATTCTAACGCTTTATCCTAAGTGGGCGGTAGCATATTTTCATCTAAAATCAGTCAAAATGGATGACGACCATAAAGATGTTGAATGAATTTTCATAAAGAGTTGCAGGACATGCGTAATCATGAAATAGGCTTCTATATCCGTACATTGCATCAATGAATCACCGTACCCCTGGGCTTGTACTAGAACTAATTATCTAAAATAATATAGAAACTTGTCTAAAAAATTTTTTCTGAAGAGTAAATTATTTATCTAAATTTATTTGAAAAAAATAAGTGCAAGATTTGAGCATTGTTTTGAAAAAAAATGTTCTTTGATGATATGTAATGGTTAACAATGCACATTTCCAAAGTTATAAAAATATGCTTAGTAGGGGCCATCAACCACCCACAGATGAGCAAAGGGAGAAGTATCCTTAGCCTCGAGGTATTAAAGGGGCTACAGTGATTCGATATTTGAGATTACAGAAACTAGATGCAAAATCATCTAATTTTTGGCCTTTTTCAATTTTTGAATGCAAAGTACTCACTTCTTACATTGCCTGAAACAAATTGTTTATTTCAGAGGTAGAAATTATGACAAGGACATACTACATTCTCTAAATTGTTGACTTCGTTGTTTAACGTTTGGAATGAATATCATTACTTTTTGTGACTATTTTTGCCGGTTATTATCACAGCTAAACTCATGCTTGTTTCCCCTCGGCAGTGAGTAAATAAACTAACAACGCAGATCGGAATAAAGAATAAGCTCCAAATGAATATCAAATTCACGATTCTTTATGGTTTGCTCAACGTGACTGTTCTTACCATTAAGTTGTTCAGACTTAGTGACAAGCTCTAGTCCAAATTAAACCCATAAACTCAGAGCCTATCTACCACTGTCTCTTCTGTGCCATGCTTGTTATTAACTTGTAGTTCAGTTCAATCCAATTATACTCCGAGAGGAGTTACTTATTGTATTAATTTTGACATATAATTACTAATCAAATCATCATCATCAATCTTTTCTCGTCCGTCGTTTAACATACACCGCCAATGATTCGCCACACCTATCCATCGTTGGTATCACTGAGCGAATATCTTCTGAATCTGTTCGTCTCACCATCTCATATTCTGCAAGCTTTGGTTCTGCATTTTATGTCTGGGAATCCATGTTGTAAGTCGTGATTCTCATCGGTTGTCTGCCATTCTTGCATCATGACCAGCCCATTGCCAGTTGCCTGATGATTTCTATGATGTCTCAGACTCCTTTTCCCCCCGATATAATGGGCTGTCTTGCGGTCTCTCCATGAGAGGTTGAGCACGATTTTCTCATGTGCATATTACATGGTTCCCAGTCTGCAGGTCAAGTTCATGGTTGGGTTCCATTTCTAAGCTCCATATGTGACAATCGGGAGGATGCAATCGTTGTATACACTTCTTTTTAGGATTAATGGGATTTTCCTTGTCTTACTGTCGTCAAAATTGAAACGATACATTCGAATAATTCATCTAATATCAAAAAAGGAATGATAAAATAATGATGAAATAAGCAGCAAAACTACTTGCAGAACTGGCTCACATCTTCATTTAAGACATACTATAAGTAAACAACCGTAGCCATTAAAGGTTGGGAAGAGTTCTATCCTTTTTTTTTTTATATAAGTGCGTTCCTTTGCTTAAGCGTTAGCATGTTCTAGCGTATCTGGCCATATCGTTATCTCTACAGACAGGAAGAACTGGCATTCAGTACCCCATTAGACCCTTTCTAGTAGTACTTTTTTGGATATTTCGGATGAAATTTTTTTCGACCTTCAGAAGGTCTAATTTCAGATGTGTTCATGTTTATCGATAACATCTAGATTCTTCAAAAAATTTTTTTCTAGTCTATTCTATGTTTTCCAATGGAAAACGCCCGTGATGTCATGAATAGATTTCATCCTGACTATCTTTATGCTTCGATGGAATCGTTTTTAAATGATTCCAGATTTTGACGCTGTAGTAGCTTGATCATCAACTGTGACGGCAAGCCGATAAAAATATCAATTATTATTATTATTACGATTTGCAATCTCACACCAGTTGCCTGGTGGTAACCGCTGGAGTTTGAGTGACAGCAAGTCTCCTTGAGTCTCCTGCCCTCCTCTCCTAGTACTCATCGGTCGCAGTATTACTGTGATTTACAGTTTCACACCGGTTGCCCTGTGGTTATCGCTGAAGGCTGAGTGACAATGTCTCTTCAGGTCTTCAGCTAACGTCTCCTCTCTCTTTTGCCTATCATGTCAGTGCTACAATTTGAGTTTCTGCTTTCATTTCCTTTCCCCTGTTGGGGTCACTATTGACAGTTAGCGTTGCAGTCCTTATATTTCTAGCACTTTTCTCCCTCAGTATCCGTGCAGTTCCCAGTAGTGCTGTGGTCTGTACAGTCTCGATCCTTCCCTTAATCCCGATTTCCTCTAGTCTCATCCTCAGCGTTTTGGGGACAGTTCCTAGTGCACCCACTATGACCGGTACTACCCTGGCTTCCATGTTTCACATCTTCCTCAATTCTCTTGCTAAGTCCTAGTATTTTTCCCGTTTTTCACTCTCCTTCTTCTTTACTCTATGGTCTGCAGGTACAGCCACGTCTACTATTTGGCAGGCCTTCCTTTTCTTGTGTACAATTACCAAGTCTGGTCTTCTTGCCTGGATGAGGTGGTCAGTTTGGATGTCAAAGCCCCAGAGTAGTTTGTGATTGTCTTTCTCCAAGACTGCTTCTGGTTTGTGCTGATACCAGTTTTCCACATGGTTGAATCCCATTTGTTTGCTTAGTTCCCAGTGTATCATCGTTGCTACTCTATCGTGTGTATGCTTATACTCCTTCTGGGCGAGTTGACTACATTCACTAGTTATGTGGTTTACTGTCTCATCTCTTTCACTGCACATGCCTATTATTATTATTATTATTATTATTATTATTATTATTATTATCATCATTATTATTATTATTATTATTATTATTATTATTATTATTATTATTATTATTATCATTGTTATTATTACGAAAAATCAAGGGCTTATGGGAGTTCTTTCCAGTGTTTGACCGAGCCCTTACTTCTCGTTCAATATATATCTATATTACCTAGAAATTGCAAGACAACCATACCTGACCCCTGAGTCCCCATTTAATTTCTATTTGCACTCATGCCCATGGGTAAGGTATGAATTAATCTTTCGTCTATGGGTTCTCTAGCCAGTTTCAGAGACAAACAACTCTGATTCCAAAATAACCAAATAAAGGATACCTATCATGGGTATCTTGGTCTCTTGCTACATCAATGATGGAACCATACATGGTACTGCAACAACCCTACATTGGGTCAAGGGATAGGTAAATCAAGTTACGCCAATATTTGGAATAAAGTGGTCATAGCTGTCCAGAAAAGGAGTATTTACGCTGGAAGACTTGCATCTGGCACTAGTGGAAGATAAGTGGATGATTCTTTCTTCGAAGTAGCAGACACAATCATGGTAATACATACAAATATATATGAATATAAACTTGTATTGTTTATGGAAAAAAATACAAAACTAACATATGAGCAATATATTATGAAAGTCTGTTTCCCCAAACAACATCCTACAAATCAAATTACTTATATTTCAGTATATACTGAATGTACAAATTTTGTAAAAATCACTCTAGCACCATATTATAGACTTTGTGACCAGCAGATAGATAACTTATTACTGAGCGGATGCTTTCAGATAAATGGGTTATATTATTGCTAGTTCATTCCTAAACAAATGACAGCATATCTAAAGAATGTGTAATTGCCTTTCTTTTGAAATAATCAAAAATATTCTATTGCTCTGCATTTTCTTGCTTATACTCAAGAAGGGTTAACCAAGTGTTTTACGAATTTTCAATAAATGCATGAGAGAAACTGTTGTAAATTTAGCATTCAATAGTGATATCCTTTGACAAACGGTTTAGAAAATACAAAGAACTGTTGAGTCAAATAATAAAATTGATCCATTAAAAGCAACAATAGTAACAGTAAAATTTACGTATTCACTTTAGTTTTCCTTTGATAGAGTGAATAATTTTAGTTATCTTTATGCATACAGGAGTTATCACAACTTTACTTATAGAAACTTTGAATCCATCGATATTCTGTTTTACTGAGAACAATATCAAATTGCATTTCAATCTAAATCATCCATTGCAGAAAACTGAGACATGTGAATTTTCCTTTCTCACCATTCAATCTAATTAACAGAAAACTTTCATTTGATATTTCTTTGATTACTTATTTTATTATTTGTACACGCCTATGTAAAATAAAAATCATTATCTCCGATCCTGACTGTGTGTTGTGTAGATTTCTTGGAATACAAAAACCTGTATTTGAGTACTGTGAGGTATTATGCTTGCCCTGATTCCACAATAGAGTTACAAACTTGGTGGTTTTATCCATAAATTTTGTGAGATATCAACTGTTTTCAGAGGGGAATATGTATTATCAGTACGCTGATATGATAGTTCGTTGACTATTGAAATGTTTCCGTCCGATCCATATAAGTTTCACTAGATACCAAATTTCACTGCTATTTGTAAAATCTAATCATGGTCTGCGATATATATCTGCCAAGATATTTTAACGGAGTAAATATTTAGTGTGCTGTGAAATGCATTCGCCTGGAGCCGTCATACAACGAAGGTTGAGGACTACATCTCTAAAAGAAGGTTTGTCTCAAACCAATTTGAATCTTTTCTCTTCATGATATGACATTTTCTTTTCAAAGTGCAGTTTGCTTTTTTAAAAATGTTTTTTTGTTTTCAACGTTTTTTCCCTGGAAATCTGATCTCCTCTTCCTTTTTTCGATGATTACACAAAGGCTTGATCTATTCATTCTCTTAACTTCTCCACGTGATATATGTAATCTCCGTAAGGAAAGACTTTTTCATTGGTATTTTGTCCGGTGGTACAAAGTGAAAAGAACAACAATAGAAAAAGAACAAATAAAAAAAAAAGTAAAAGCATTATCAAAAACTGAAGAATGGGACAATTTGAAGACACTCTCTTTCCTATGGGATATGATGCAATGCACGTGGAGAGGAACGAAGAATTTATCGGCTGAAACGCTGTGTAAACATTAAAAAAAGAAGGAGAGTCGGAAAAATAATGCCTTTTCTCATAGTTATAAAAAATGTTTTGTTTCCAATTAGATTGTTTACAAACTTTTCAGTCTCCGCTTTTTAGCCTATCTGTCACTCAACCATGATTCTATACTTTGCTTTTTGTAGCGACCTTATCTAGGTAAGTGTAGATATTTCTAGCATTCTTTCACAATTTTTCATGTATGCCTAGAATTGTACTGCTGTTCAACCAAAAAAAGGTTTCCTTCCTTCACATGACCACGTATTTTCTTCCCTTTTTTTCACTTACTTTCATTCTCAGCACCCGATAAAAAAAACCCTTGAGTGCCGAATTTTTGGCCCTTTCTCTCTAGCATGTTTTTCTCTACCTCTAATGCACACGTTCCAGTCTTCATAGATCAATGTTACAGTAATATCCTGAAACTAGTGATTTTGAATCTAAGGATTTCATAAAATTACTGGAATGTTCAGAGGTGTAACAAGATCCCTAGGGATCGTTAGTTTCATAATCTTACTGTAACGTTAAGACGTAATAAGGAAAAAAATGTGTGCATAATATCAAATAAAGATCTATCGACGGAAAAAAACAGAAAAATTATTGAGTTGTTTCACTTTAATAGAAGCACCAAGTACCAAACGAAAAAAAAATCCTTTTCGTATTCACGCACAAATTCTGGTACACTTTTGAATATTCGCACATATTCTTAGGAACACGTAATTTTTACGTAGAGAAGTAGTCTACAAGAAAGAATATCGATTTTTAACGTTATATATACATATATATATATATATATATATATATATATATATATATATATATATATATATTATAAACATTGCACGTTTTCATTGAAAAATTGATTTTTCTTCTCGATTTTTCATAAATTTCCTAGTTCCTAATTATCCTACAATGTTCTGCAAGTCAGTTATCTTTCGATCTATGTTATGTACTGTGTCCAGATTATTCAGTCTTTTATACAGCATTTCATTTTATCACTATTATTTGAATTTGCATCCTAATTTTATACACTTAATTTCATTGTAGGGATCATCAGGTTTTATCTCTCTCTCTCTCTCTCTCTCTCTCTCTATATATATATATATATATATATATATATATATATATATATATATAGTATGTATGTATACATACATACATATATACATATATATATATAATGAATTCAATAAACGACATGGGATCAAGAGACTGCTGTTGTTGACAAACGTCAAACGGGAAAAATGATAAAATTTTGCTAACAATAAAATTTGAAAAAGATGGGGTGGATGATACGAGGTCATCAACTTCTGGCAAAAAGAGGAAATGTCTTTGTGTTAAAGTTGAAATCAATCCTGTATAAAAAAAAATTGAAAAGAGTTTTGTATGTAGTTTAGTCTAGTGACTATTATTGATAAAATTGTGCGTGTGTGTAGCAGGTATAACTGTGCATTGTTGTTTACATTGCTATATCCTATGAGGATATATATATATATATATATATATATATATATATATATATATATATATATATATATATTCTGCATGAGTATACCCATGTGAAAAAGAGATAATTTACTAGTGAAACTGTCACATGTTTCTTATTTCGATGATTGTATTTTTAATATCTTTACTTGTGTGTAATGTTATAAAACAAGGAATATACAGTTTATATCCACTGTTGATAATATCTTATCATAGTGCTTAATACTTCACAAAGATAGAGCTAATACAATATTTTATGTCTTCGAAGATTTGTAAGTCATAAAATATTTGATACGATTCATGTTAGTCATATATTTATATATATTCCCGAATATGATATTTTACGCTCCTCTATCTACGATGAAATATTCTACATCTTCAGTTCTTGGTTGAAGCTGCACTTTTACTGAATGACCTTAAATGACGTCAACTTGCGAAACTTCCAGTTCACATGATCTCCTAATTGAATTTACTGTCAATATTTCCTTTCTCTCAATTTTGATTTATTTTCCAAAGTATGTTTCGTTGACTTGTACTATTTTTGCCAAGAAAATAAAAAAAGATATATGTATATGTCAATGACACAAAGAAACTTACTGAAATGTAAATCAGTTTTCAGTTTTGAATATGTAGTGATAAGTGGAGGTTTCAATGGAGATAAAGGTTATCTTTGAATCAGAAAAAGAACTTTTCAAAAGCATTAATTCTGCAACGGAACAATAGATCGCTTTCAAGCCCTTTACACCTGCCAACAAAGTTCGAAGAGGTATTCATGTATTCACATTCGTGTCTGCCTGTCTCTTCAATCATATAGTATCGCAAAAAAGTTCACTGTGAATTTCAATGAAATTTTCTAGAAAAGTAGGAAATAACCAACAACAAAAAAAAAATTGTAAATTTTGGAATCGGGACAAGATTTTGTTTTTTCCGATTTCTTTTCGTTTTTTAAATTCACAGATATGTATTTGCTTGTGACTGACCACACAATATATCCAGTTGTTTTCAACGGATTTTTATTGCATTTATTGGTAGGTTGCAGCAGGGTTGAAGAAATGAATTTGATTGGGTTGGATCAAAGAATATCTTTCGGATTAATATATATATATATATATATATATATATATATATATATATATATATATATACATATATATATACATATACATAACGTATCAAGACCATAAGCCCAAAATAGAACATTTTAAACACACTATTACCTCCCCTGCAGTTTATGAACTGTTTTTATTCAGCTTTTGGTTGGTGTATGTCATTGACAGTGGTATGTTCAATCAGTGTGCTTCCAAGTTGTTGTTGATGACGACAATTTTCTTAAAGCTATGACTCCATCCAAACCGCACACACATTACTATGAGTTTCAATTGAATATCGATTATGCGCAGTCGCCTCTTTTGAATAACGAGTAGCACTATAATTTATTCAGTTATGTGTTAGAGTTCCTTGCTACTTTTACCACTTCCACGCCAATTGGTGACAGTCTTTGCATTGACGCAGCCAGAAGACTTTCCGATGACTGGATGTAAAAATGATTAAAGTATTTTTTGAAAAACAATGTATTGGGGGACTTTTTAATAGAGAAAAAATGTTATTTGAAGAACAGTATCATAAAACTAGAAAAATTAAATGGCTTTTCTCATTATTCTGTGAATATCTTTTCAAAACGCTGTAAAATTATGAGTTTTTAGAGCATTCGCAGTTACCTGGAAATCTAGCCCACTGTAGCCATTGTGAAAACCAGTCACCATACTTTTAGCGAATCAGCTTCACCGTCTGTCCTTGCAGCGTTAAACCAAAGATTGTCCATTTCGTTATTCGTCGATTTTTGGTTCGCTCTTTTTTAATTATTCAGAAAATTGTTGACTGTACAGACAATCTATTGTCTTTTTAGTCGCTTGAGCAAGAAGCATTATTTAAAACCTTCTTTACATTAATAACTGGAATTTAATTTTGCCGACATTTTTTATCACGTAAAAACAAAGCAAGCTCAAGAACCATACAAAGGAGAAACGTAATGTCCATTATTAATAATTGAAAAGGAATTTCATGAATTACCTCAATTAAAATCTTCTGAAGGGATATCTTTAAAAATAGTCCAAATTGGAAGTGCCTTCTAATTTGTATTTTTCCCCACTTTCTGATTGCAAAAGAGGTTGGGTCAAAAACGTGAAACGTCTTCCGGAAATATTTCGCTAATGTGTTGGCCATCCGATAGAAAAAAATAACGTGAAGTGAATTTTTGATTGAATTAAGCAACTAGATGAGAAACAGGCAGCATGAGCTGAAAGCAAACGGGAAAACTTTCCTTTTTTTTTTCTTTTTAGAAACCGCCAACCAAAACTGCCTACTTAGAATAACTTAAAAACGGAAGAAACCTATCTGCTGATGTATCTTTTGCGCATACATGCTCCACCACTAGAGCCAGAGGGCTAAATTTTGAAACATGTCTATGAAAACATCTATTATTCATTCATTTAGTTGTTTTAATTTCACTCTACAGAAATCTTTTCGGTGGCGTTAACCATTTACAACGAACTTTTTCTGCTATGTCGGTCCCATGCCTTATTCCTATCCTTATTTTTTGAGAATTCAGACTTTTTAATGGTTACTTACTAGAAAAAAAATTGATGGAAGTTATTTGACCCCTTTTCCCAGTTTTCAATTGATCGGCCCCAACAGAGATTGCTGCCAAAAGACGTTGGTTACGTGACAGTTTCTATTTAGCGATAAATTCATGCTGGTCATATATCGGTTTATTTATTCAAGAAATGTCTTCACCATAATTGAGACATGTGTATTCATCCATTCCCCGAAGAAAGTGTAATGTAAAACAAGGTCAGTTTAGTTTAAGCACCTTTACGCGTACAGGTGGGCAAGAACAGAAATTGCCCAGTCCTTGCTCAGTGTCATAGAGCTGTCAGGACCCTCCCAGTCTCAATACGCCTCCCATCCTGAAAAATGAAATTAAAAAGAATGTGTAGGCGTTAAGTATTAACCCTCTAATATTTGGATATAGAAGTACTGTGAAAGGGGAGATAATCTTTCATTACCTGTTCATTTTCCTGACGATGAAACTTGCCGACGGATAATTTTTTTTACCAGGCGTCATTGTCCCATTTTTTGTGCCTTTTATACACTGAGTAGTTTCAACAGGAAACATATGAACAGTAAAAACAATAGAACATATGATGGCTAGTAACTCGTATTTTTTACACAATGGTATTGGGAGTAAGAGAATTTGATTTTTAAATTTACTGATATATTATCAAATTTGTACCTTCGATCAATCTATTCCTATAATGACCAAAATAGCTGTTTCTGATTCTCTCTCTGTAACAATGGACTCTCCTTCTTAGAAGTAACAATTTTGCTGATGAAACAATATCTCCTTCCCAAATAATGGATTTTTCAACGAAACGAATTCGAAAGTTTTCTAAATTAAAATAAATAAATAAATCTACAAAGTACAAATTCAAATGCACCTGGAAATCATTTTTAACTGGGATCAACTTGTACGAAAAAAAAAGCTTCAAGAACTCTTTAGTCTGCGTCAATGGTTTGGGCAACATCCTGTAGGTAAATGGCTGTTTAGATATATTACGAAAGCGGTGTGGTTTCGTCGTTTCAGCGTGATTTCAGACGTCTTTCTAACAAATTATCGCGTTCATTTTACTCAAATAAGTCATTAGATAAAAACTTTTTGCAGAGTTGAAGTTGAATCAAACTAGACTTAGAGTTTGGTTGAATGTTTCGACATTTAAGGAAACGTTCCTCCCATGAGAGGCAAATCCCTGGCTATTGCCAGTGCTTGATGAAGCATTGGACGTATGCACTTAATCACATCACACCGCTTAATCACATCAAAATCACCTAGTCGCTATTTTGGGAAGCGTTTAGATTGGATTTGGAAATATTCCACTCGAAGGGCATTTATCATCGTCTCAGTGAAATTTGCTTGGCGAATACAAGTAGAAGAGGGCAACGCCTCAAATGCGCTTTTCTTGCTTGTGAATGAAAAGAATTTGAATAAAGCAAATGTTCATGCTAAATCAGGAGCTCAGAACTACAAGGGACATTATGCAAATCATAAAAACCAGAAAAAAACGTCTTATGTTATTTTTTTATGTTATATTTCAAAACACTTTCAAAGCTTTTGAACATATTCCACTGTTATGTGATATATCTGTAATCATCTTCCTTCAAATACAAACTCTTTCATCGAAAAAAACTTAGGAATTTGAAACAAAGGAACTTTGAATACCTTTACCGAATGAATGACCCTGCCATGCATGGTGGACTGTACGTTATGGTTGTTACAGTCTGAAATATAGCACTGAGAAAGTTTTTGTACTATTTTCTTTTCAAAATACAAAAAGGAAATGTAAACTTATTGTGCGTTTATCATAACAAATTATGTTTATATTACCTTGAACATTAGTTTATTTAACAATCAAGGTTTGTTCATTTGTATTCATGTTTAGACGCTGGTAAACAAGAATTTTAACATTCCCTCAAATCGTCTAATATTTTCCCTTCTATATAGTAATTCCTCATTTTAAATCTAGTCAAGGCAGCTTGTAAAACGCTTGGTATGATGGAAAAGTCAATATTTCACTGATTCCCCCCCACCCCAACCATATATTCTGACTATGAATCATGATAATTTTTGGCCTTTTGTGATATAGTTGACTTGAATAATATGCAAAACATTTAGTATTTTCTGTATCAATATTTGGGACGAGTGAATATCGTTATGTATATTTTTTTTCCCGGGCTACTGCCCTCGTTTTGGTTAATTTCTTGAACACAGCATTCCAGTCGTCTTAAGGCGATAAATGTATATTCTTCAACAACATTGTGTTGACTTGTGAATTACTCCTACACGAAATAAGAAAATGGAATGACTACATTCCGACGGATCAGTCTGCCCCCTTTACTTGTCCCAGGGCACCAAAGAATACTCATTTATAACTTGAAGACAATCATTCAGTTTAACGACTGAAACATAGTGCTGAAGAAATTAACGAAGATCAGGACAACAATCTAAAAAAAGAATTAGTAATGATTTGATAATTTGTTCTGTGATTGATTCTCCATTTTTCATGCATTAATTTCACATTTCATTTCAGTAACACACTTACAAAGTTTATTTCACAATAGAACAAACTTTATCTAGTAAATGATTGGCTAACTACCCGTGGCGATACATTAGCAAACTTGCCCAGTAAACCATTAGTTCTGTGATGAGTTCTGTTCTCACGAGGTACTGCACATCGGTTGCTCTGTGCTACAGTACGGTAAACCTAATTGATCCTTCAGATAAAATCTCTTTGCTAAAATATTTCAATGAAGGTGCATTTGCCGCAAATTCCTGATGCAGATTTGTTCATATACCATCTTTACCATTTACAGAATTCCTCTTCTTGTAATTCACAAATCATTTCAAATGTGCATTCTATTCACTGTTTCCTCCAGTTACACGGAAATTCTTTTGGGAATTATCATAAAATGATCTCATATTATTGCTTCTTCTGGTTCATGACAACGCATCAAATTCCCCTTGTATGTATTATTAAGAATCAAGTAAAGGGACTCCCTGAAAGGGACCCCCATCTCCTATGGCCCCCAGGTGCTGCCAGTGGACAACAGTGGCTGCTGAAAGGAATGCATGTCGATACCGGGTCTATAAGGCAACTTCCTGCGCCTAAGAAATTTGCAGAAGCAAAGCTTGTTGGAAAAGGCTGCTCAACAAAGCAGGATCTACTCCAGGAAACCAAATCAACTCTGTGACGGAAAGTCCCTCTTCTTCTGCATTGGTGTTGCTGGCCACCAGAGGGCGTGCAACACACGTGGCTAATACATTGTCATCTTTGTTCGCAAAGCAAAATTCTGAAGCATACAAGCTAGAAGTAACTTTAATGATACACAATTATTTGTCTAGCTAACGAAAAATATGGCATCTGCTGGTTATAGTTCTCCACTTTTGAACTTCTGATTTTATGGTAATTGCTGTTGGGTCATGGCCTTTGACTTTCCTTGCATTTCAATGTTCATTGGCCCCCGGGCTTCCAACAGGCTATGCTTTCTCTTTCCACCGAGGAGTTTTAACTTGCTTGCATTCTCTTGGATATTCCCAGTATGCGTACAATACAAATATTTGCATAAATTATGTTCTCCACCTTATGCAACCAAATATAAAGTAGACAGGGAGGTGCTAAAGACAATGCAGCTGCATACGACCCTAAATTTTAGAGGTCCCCAAAAGTATGCTGAAAAGTATTTTGATATTTTTTGTGAGTGAAAAGTACCGGGCTTTGCCTGAACTTCTTTGAGGGATACCGTTGTACAGAGAGAGATTATTGAGCCATCTACCTTGAATTGAATATAATCACTTTATGTATAATCGATTTTTGTTCTGACTTGTTTGGAAATCTAGCTAAATATACAAATAGAAGGACCCTCATTAAATATCATGTAGTTGGTACCGTCAATGTTAAACTCAGCCCTAGACATTCTGCCGACTTGGAAGTATCTAAACTACTTGCATAACGTCATTAGCTATATTACGAATCCCAAGTATTTTCTGATATGACTAACAAGAAAGAACAGCATTGTGGCAGATTTATATTTCTTTTTATCCTTTAGGCAAGATTCAAATGCATCACAAACTTCGATATGATTCTTTACTATAGGGATCGATTTGCTAGTGAGGTTCCATATTGACTGCTTCCGTTATGATCAGATTTGTTTTTCTCTTTGGGACCTTCCTAATTCCCAGAAGAGTTGCAACTATCCAAATAGATACATTCATAGAACTTCACTATACTCTCCATCAGGTTTAAAAACATACTGGCAATCTTTGGAATGTAGATACTATGGTGATTTTTACCCTCAAGCAATAAGGAAAGATAAATTATACAACTTTGCAAAAAATACCCCCAACAGAATTCCTGTTCTCCATGTTGTTACCACGACGTTTTTGCCGATTCATTATTCTGCCTTCGTCAGTCGTATAATCTGTAAAGGAGAGGAGGAACCTTTTTATGAGACCCAATTTTTTTTCTTCTAACAAATCCTGAACGATTGGTGGATCAGCACAAAGAAAGATTTCAACTGTCCAAATAATTTGGAATGTTAATGGCTTTTTTCATATTTGTGGGTGTCAATAATTTGGGGATAAATAAGCTTGAAAGTCAGACCATAGATGCATTAGATTTTTTCTTGCGTGAAGACGTAGCTAATGTAGTGATGCTAACTTTATTCTCAAATCTACACGTAATTTTGAGTCAGAAGAACATCTTGATTTAGAAATGATACTCATTTCCTCGGTATAAGTAAAATCGAAATACCACTCTGTGTTTCAAAAATCATCTAAATAGTAATTTCAGATATCTAGTGTCAACCAAATACATCTACATTGACTTCGCTGAATAACGGATGTAAATCACATTTTGGTATGTCTGTAGGTTAGTCATTGACGGCTGATCGTGGCAAGAAATGTTTGCACATCTTAAACCAAAAAAAGTATATGGATTTACGATGGTCAAATGTTGAAAACCGTTACTTTCATTGATCTTTATTGATTTGACGAGAGACTTTGGTGTTCCGGTTGACATTTTGCAGGCGTCATTGAACTCATAGCGACCATCCCTTGTTTAGAATCAAGTTACAATACTACCAACCAAAACAGAACAAAAAAGAAATTACTGTGGATTCCTTTGCTGTATCAAGTACCCCCATCTCATTCCCCAAAGAAGCTTCGATCAGGAATATTGACTGATTGAATGAAATCGATCTTGTCTAGTTAATTGCAGGCTTCGCCCCCATAACAACCAACAGTCAATACAATGGCGCAGTACTTGGCACCTGATAGATCAGTCCAAACCCGACCCACCCGTATGCAGTTTTTTTTTTTGTTTGCATCTGAGTTATCGTTATTTGCCGATACGCGACTATTCAAATCAAGGATCAGGCACATGACCTCTCTGTTCCCTCACTTTTCATATCTCTCTTCCTGCCTTTTGTGAAAACTTTTTCTATCGATAACACCGATTTTCCTTTTTGTATATTTTCATTCATATGTCCATGCATTAATAAGGTTCCATTTTCCTTCCTCTAAATATCCTCTTCGATTATAGAGACTCTATTCTTCTGTCTGATACATATTTTAACATTTATCTCCCTTTCTTTGAAAGGTACTCTCTTTTCTCAATTTCTTTACTCTTCTCCCCTTCTTTTCACGCGGCTCAAACACCTACTGATGAAACATTTCATTATGTTCATTTTGGCATATGTTTTTTTACATAACAATATCTGGCTGATAACATTGAGCAATTTCTTTTATAAGGTTCGATCGAATCATTTTTGCTGTTATAACTGTTCATTCTTTGTTAATCATTCACAGTTTAGTCATTAAATTATTTCTTATAAACAACTCTGTTTTATGAAAATATCAATATGAAATTTATCTTGCAATTTTACGCAAATTTCATTTCATTTCAAATAGGGTGTAATTTGGTAACATGAAATATTTGATAACATTAACCATCATTATAATAGATTGGTCCCCTGATCTTTGTATCGACTCTGAATTCCTTGTATAATCCCCCTCAGTAATACTGTTTCTAAATCAAGTAATCGATTACTTTTTCAGATTCATTTGGTATTAATAAAGCAATGCCTATGGTACTTATGGGAATATATGTTTGACCTACATGCCTGTTTTTACACAAGTGATTCTCAAAATTTGCATTACTACCCCCTGGGGGCACATGGAGACCCAAGAGGTGTTGCTTGGAGGCAACTAGGCAGTTTGGAGGCATTGAAAAGCAATGGATAGAGAGAGGCAAAAGAGGCAAAAAATACAGATTGTTTCCCCCTACGTATCAAATCATATGTCTAATCATTTTTATATAAATCAAGTACAGCTCGCCCCTGCCAGCTGTGGATATTTCATTCAGGGATTCGATAATTTTGATTGGAGGAGAATACACTACACAGTGTAAACAAACAGTGAATCTTAAATGCAAGCACATTTATATTTTTGCAACTACAACGAACTCCAGATAATAGTGGCAAGTGTTGATGAAAACCTCTGAAACATTTAAGTTATTGATTTTATCGCAGTTGTGTTGTAGAAAGATGGTAGAGAACTATCGCCTGAAAATATACTGGATAATTCTTTATAATTAAATATATTCTCATATGGACAAAATCCAGAAATAACCGTGGTTGAAAACTTGTTTACACCCGCAAAACCAATCAGCCATGAGAATTTGCTTTGGGAATTTTACCAAAAATTGAATTCCATAAGAAATATAATGATCTACCCAACAATATATATATATATATATATATATATATATATATATATATATATATATATATTCTAACGTTACATCGGCATATGGAGGGACGAACGGTATTTTAGACGTTAACATTGTTTTCCGATTTACTGCACTGCACTATAGTATATTTTTATTGAATTCATGGTTTTTATTTTCTACTATATGCTTCACTGTATTCATTTTTCTGATACACTTACAAGTTTCGAATGGTAACGTTTTTTCAAAAGTTCCATGGATGAATATCTATGGTTTTGGAGTGCCTAATCGGTTGTTGGGGGTCTGTAAAAATTATTTGCAGATTTAGCACGTTCGTGGCCCCCCGTTACTCTCAATCCCCTCGAAGGGCAAGGAATGACAGTTCTTTAGCATACCTTTGTGAAATTGTATTTTTGGTCATAGAAGAAATGCTTAAAACTTTTTAGAAAATCAATTGAAATTAATTTGTCCATGTATCACATTTGTGGTTTATAATATTCATGATTCTCATCTTAGTAATGCACAAAATGAACCGGAGGAGAGGATATAATCTTACTTGATGGCTTGCTTGCATGCCTCAAAAATCAGCATCTAGAATTTTGACTTTTGAGCTGGTTCTCGAACAATGAATACCTGAACCAGCGATAAATATGTTATTATGTAGCCCACAAGGCAGGTTAAAGTATCTATTATTCAAACGTATACAATCGTTAGAATGTTCGATGTGCGTTACTTCTGCACAAACTCTTCTTTTTTTTGTATATATATATATATATATATATATATATATATATATATATATATAATTAACATCAGCTGAAGCATGAAACTTAGCCAGAGGGTTGTCTGAAAACCTCTGAACCATGTAACCTGCACAAGAGAGGATCAATCTCAACATCACGTGGTGAGATCTCAAGACAGAAGAGTTTATTAGAGAAAAGAGCAGAAGTCAGTCATCGTATAATGCAACAGAGAACTTGGATGACAATGAAGAGGCCATGTTGTAAGAATGCTGGACGACCGATAGATATCACGACCCGTAGATCCCCAGAGACTATGTGCAGAAAAAAAGATGGAATGCTGATTCAGACAACTTCAGAAAATATTGGCCCCATAATGTCCACGATCGAGAGGTCTGTTGATTCTTAGGAGCAAAGTATGTCTGGTGACGGACATTAAGCGACTGTTGCTGATGATATTTACACGACGTGTATTACATTCTAATTGCTATATGCTGCTCTCCTAATTATTCAACTGAAGACTCACCTGGACTTGTTCGAATGTTTTTTCTGCTCCTACTTGAGTCTGTTTTTTTTGTGTTTTTTTTTTTCTTATCGGCCTTAGATACATTTCTTGTACTTAGTTACCAGACGAAGGGGCAAGAGGTTGGAAACATGCCAAAATATATCTATTGATTCCATCGATTGATATACTTTGCCACAAATCAGGATCAGAGAGATTGGTGGCTTAATGTTTTTTCGTTGAAATAAATATTTGGCTGGAAAACAGCGACCGGTTTACGTATTGTTGTTTCAAATTCAGAAGTACAAGCGACCCAAAGTAGTCGCCGAGGATATCATAGGTTAGTGCAAAAATATTTCAACGTGATACTTATTTTGGAATAGACTATTTATTATGTTCATTGAATATACTATCTTAAAAGGATAGGTTTGCTCTATTGATTTTAACTGAATGTTCCCTTTCTTTTTTTTTATTCTGGTTTATTTGAAACTGTTAAATCAAGGATTGAGAAAAAAATAATTCGAGCAATTTTGTTGTACTAGTTCTGAAGGGGGTGCATAAAAGCAGAAGCTACTTGCAATATCCACTAAGTATCTTGCCAAGGGATCTACAACGGAACTGAGACGAGAACCTTGAAGACATGGATGTCCTTCTGTGAGTGACAATATCCGATAACTTCTGTTTTAAGCTTTGTTATGTTAACACTGATGGTGAAAATTATTTTTGCAACTACGCTATTGAAACCTACAATGATGTTGTGCTTTTTCATAACGTTCATATTTGCAAAAAGAAATGAACTATACTCGGCGAGTGTATCCCTCTTTTAAAACCATTTTTTAAGAACTTTGAAAAAAAGCAAAAATTTATTCACATCCCTGGAAAATAAATCCAGCATTTTATTACCTGTTCTCATTTTTTTCGATATTTTCACTTGCAAAAAATGTAATGATATTCACAAATCAAGAACAAATCCTTTGATCGCGTTTAAAATTCTAGCACTTCACCCAAACTGTTCCATATTTTTTTTCATAATTTTATGTGAACTTTTGGAGATATGGTGTGGACAACATGACTACTGACCGACTGAGAGACGGACAGAAAATGCACACTACACGAATCTTTGAACTTATAGTTCTTTTTTATTTATCTATTTATTTTGTAGTTGCTTTTTAATGCATATACTCTGACCATTGGTAACGGCCGTTGGTTGAACACCATTGAACACCATTGATCTGAAGCAAAGGATGCGGTCTCAACAAGACAAAAAACTTGCATCCTTTCTATTTAGTGAAGTTCTGTTATCATTACCAGCTTCTCTATAACCTCGGCAAAAAAAATTTAAGAGCTTGCCGAAAATCAAATCTCACCCTATACACTCGCTTTTTATCTTTCCAAGACCGTTCAGCGCCCTACTTGTTGTTTTTGGCGTACAATTGTATAATTAGTAGGAACAGTATTACTTTGATTTATTTATCTGTTTGATGGAGCATTGTCAACCATTAGTAATTTTTGAGTATGTATTACATTTTGATTTTGATTGCCTTTTATCTCGTAATATGTGATAACATTGCCTTGATTTTACTTTCATTACATTAAACATTGTCAACCATCGTCTATTCTTTACTAATATTTCCTTCATCCTATTTTTCCAATTTATCCAAGTGATCACCCCAACACAGCATGCTGCCAAAATATGCCGTCAACATGATGGTTTCTATTGAGTGACTAACCAAACTTGTTTCATTTCAGATCAAGCCAAAAATTAATTTTCATTGTTATATATTTTTGCCACATAGTAGATCTTGAGGGTTGTTTTTTTATATTACCAAACCTTACAGAGAACAATATTTGTCTTGTCATAAATGCACTTTTTTAGTATAATTTCCAGAGTTCATGAACGTAAATTAGTTAAAGGTTAAAATAGTTAATGATACGTTCACAATGGACGGATATGAATACATTGGTTGATTTATTTTTTCTAAGTATAAGACAAATTGATCTATGCACTGGAAAATGTGGCTTGTTTCTGTTTGTTTCTCTGTCCGTGAATCACGATAAAGATGAGATAAGAATTATTTCCAACTCACCATAAAAAACATTAAACTCTTCCAACAAGTTCAGTCACCTTTAAAAAAAAAACTGGTTCAAACTGATAAGACATAAATATCTACTCAAATAACATTTTTGAAATACTGAACTACTGATTCTCAAGTTAATGAATGTGGAGAAACTGTTTTTCTTTTGTCAGAGTTTACCCGTGCTAAATATTTGTTATATTCAAGACGATTCTTCTGTTGGTAGACACTTGGTATAGTAATTATGTGATACACCGACTGGACAATCGGACGTCTGAACAATCTGATGAACCCCAAGACATACCAACTGGAGTCTAAATCTAATTAAGCAAATAAACTTTGAAAGAATATTTCAATCCAAAATCTAACTCAAACTAATCCGAGGAAAAATTTTGGTCCACGGCTGACTGGAATCAACCAGTAGAAGCGATTAATAGAAATATTGATTCCCAATCGTATGTGTCGAGCTTCGATCCAGATGCAATGCATCAATCGTGAGCAAAACCTTCCATTCAACTCTATAACACTCAATTTCCTTCTCGAAGACGAATGTCCATCTCAAAAACTTTTGTTTGTGTCCGTTCGATCAGGTGACCCAATAGAATCAATTTGCTTCTTATCCTATGTTCAGCGCCAGTGCAAGTTCTTCTAGTATCTTGACCAAGACTTGAATTTGAGCAAAGGTTTCATATACTTTAGGTGAATTTCAAAATATGTGCGCTCAGTTGTATTCTGACTGTTATAGTTTTATTCTATTTACTTTTTCTGATTTGAGCGCGTTATCTGTTCTCGTATACCAGAAGAGCATCACATACATTACACGTGTGTGTATATATAATAAGCATACATAAATCAATTAATGATTGGTTCAGGGGTGCTATTCCTACTAATACTTCTAACTGAAGTCTTTGTGGCTTGATTGGTGAAGCAATCAGGGCTAAACAGTGATGCCTTTGTCAACAACGGGGGTTCAAATCCCACCTAAAGCTGATTATTTTTTTTGCTATCAATCCTGTTCACGTGACGCCAGGGTGTGAGCAACCGGGAAGAAATTACCATGAAGTGAGACAAATGGGCAAATTTTTTAAATTATCAAGTTTAAACTAATATCAATAATTCATATCCATTTAGCTCTGATTATAGAAATACCTAATAAGCAGTTTTGAATAGAGTCTACTTTTCAATTATCTTGCCTGGACCTATTGTCAGTTCTGCTTGGCACTAACAACAATAACTATGATCATCTTATGGACGACACCATATGAGAACGACAAGAAAATTAAGTAAAGAATGTATCTTTATCTTAATGAAGCTATGAAAAACCAAGCCTGATTGTTGTAATGTCAAACTCTACTACTTCTCCTTCAAACGGTTTTTTTTAGAAAATATTTTACTTCTATATCCAAAAAATCGAAATGCAATCAGTGAAGAATTGGCTCCCTTGAATTAGGTGTGCATTCTACTTGTTGATCCTCCTGTTTCTCCTGTTTTTACGGTGAAGAAACGAAGTCAACTCAATCCGACGACTTTGAGTGGGGCAGGAATTGAGTTGTGACTTGTTATTTCTGTCAAGAGCACAGCAAGTCACAACCCATTTACTGTTGACAACCATCAAAAGGAATCAATTTCTTGACTTGTAAATTCTTTTTGAGATCAACAATGCCAGACACACAGGAAAGCAAGAACGTTTTTCCTTCCTGAACCTGGAAATCGAATGCACCTGCATGTCAGGAAGTGTTGACAAAAAAATGATGAATTTTCGTAGAAAAAATCCACTGAATAGACCAAATCTAGAAGATGGAATTATCAAGTGAGCTGTACGTTTAAAGGTCCTCAAAAACATATAACGTACAATTTTTATTCCAGTTCTGATGTTTTGATGAATGTTTTGAGATAATGTAACAAATGGCAGTGCCGATGGAAAATTGCAAAGTTTCACACACCTGCACACTCAATGATAAAAGTTGAAAAGAAGACATGTCATGAAAGAAAACAGAATGAAATGATTGTTTATTCTTGTTATTGCTTTGAATAGATTAAATTGCTAAATTGTTTATATTCGTCCACTGTTTTTAATATCGAGTGTGAAAGAAGTTGTGAAACTCTACAATCGGGACCACTCTCCTTATATCAAAAATGTTTTTTTGGGGGGGGTTCTATTGTGAGAGGTTGAGACCTCTCAAAAGAATTTCAAGATCATATAGATGCAAAACAGGAATAGGTTTTGTTCAATTGAATTTCAAACCCTTTATCACGAGCGACAGTTCTTGGCGTGGTTGCTTGGATATATATATATATATAATATATATATATATATATATATATATATATATATATATATATATATATATATATATATATATATATAAAGTTAAATAATTGAGTCATCCACAGATAGCTGTTTCAATGTATTACAACTCTTCAGTATGGCTATAGACTATCCATTATCCTATCCAGTACCACGAGGTAGGATCAAAACCATCGCTTCAGATCCGGTGGCTGGCATTTTACCTTTGTCCTGCGCAGAACTGGAATGTCAGAAAGGCTCAACTTGAGTGATTTATTTACTTATGCACAATTCATCATCCACAATAGTGCTCTATTCCAGAGTTAGAATAGCATATATATATATATATATATATATATATATATATGTATATATATATATATATATATATATATATATATATATATATATATATATATATGATCAAAGTCTTTGTCCAACATGAAAAAAATATGGAAGAAAATTGTATATATTACATTAACAGATATTAGGAAATAAGAGATTGGAGTGACACAAAGATTCTATTTTTTTTAGGTGTTTTGACGATTTTAATGTTTGGAGCTCTCCAGACACACACACACACACATATATATATATATATATATACATACATGTGTGTGTGTTAGATTGGTTTATTCTCGAAAGCCTGATCTACTCGCAGATATATACTTATTTCCTAATATGTTCTTCAAACAATCTATGTAAAATCAGAATAGTACTAGACATCATTCCTAACCTAAAGAAGCTTAATGAACAGATTGAGTACGATATAGGGCCGATTACTGACGTTAAAACATGTTTTCCGCAGAATATCCATCTGAAAGCGTTTACTCAAGTTGGAATCTCCCTCTTCCTTCTCCGGCAAAAACTTAGAAATATTTTAAAATGTACATTTTTTTCAATTGTTAGACTACTATTGATGTTCAACTTATTTTTCTGGTTGATTTTAATTCTACCCAGGGCGAATTCTCTTCTGCAGTTACGTGAAGATGAAAAATAGATTGACAATACTATATCCAATAAAAACCTGTAGGTCTAGTTCGTAGCTAATTAGAACCATATCGAGACCAACGTTTTCCGACAGCATGCACTGTTGGGGATGATCAATTAGAAATTAAAAGAGGGAGAGATTAATGAACAACTTACTCCTCTCACTTTTTGTTTGGCCACGGATGAAATAATCTATTCATTGATCACCCTGTTTCCCAATTTTTTTTCCAATTCGTCTTCCCAAACATGGTATGCTCACGTTGGTCTCTCTATGGGTGACTAACCAGATCTGTTTTTTTATGTATAAAATCTCATGAACCATCTTCAATAATTCTTAAACTACTATTCATTTTTATCTGACAGCCAGAGGGAATCTGCAAAAGTGAAATCAACTGGAAAATTAGGATGAAGATAAATGGTGACCAAAAAATTGTCCAGTAAAAAAAAGGGTAGTTTGTTTCAAGAGATTCGTAACATTGAGGGGACAAAAACTTGAATGGGAAGAAACGAAATGGTCTGCATTGGTATGAAGCACACTCTGCGCAAACACCTAAATTTTTTATGAACACACACACACACGCATATATATATATATATATATATATATATATATATATATATATATATATATATATATATATGAAATAAAAAGTGTATTCGCTACACATTTACGTACATGTGTATGCCCTCTTCAGGCAAAAGAAGCCCAAAGAGGGCTGAAATATAAAGGTGGTTGTGTAGTAAATCCACTTCCTACCGTATACATATTTCCTTCTCTACTCTAAATCAATGTATCAGGCACAGTGTGAAAATAATTCCATCATGTTTCAGACGTCGCATTACATTTTATGTACTGATTTGTACTAATATATATATATATATGTATATATATAAACATATATATATTCCAAAGACTTCAAGAATATAATTCTGTAAATATCTGGTGAATATGTCGAGGGTCTCTGAGTTTTTTTGATTGTGCACAGTGACCTGGAAATTCACTAGCTGTTTTTAGCCATCTTAAAAACCATAAATCATATAATATGACCATCCAAATGGCTGTTCTCTCTTACTGAAGTCAAAACAAATATTTCTTCTGCTTAAATTTGCAAGTGCTCACCAGTTATCCATACATCTAACAAGAAAACAACATTAAGAGTCAATTTTCGCATACAGTTTGACGACGATAAGAGACCAAGTCATTCACTGATGACAGTACTTTTCAAACAACTCATTATAAATAACTTAGGCTCTCAAATAAGTGTCCCAAAATATAACTAAAGGTATTGGGATAACCGCTTTCCTTTCTTCAAGATGTTTCTCAAAATGTATTACTTTTTTCTGCTAACCTTAATTATTCTCTCTTCACTGAAATTCTTTTTAGAAACCGTCACTGGTAATTGTCAACATCAGGATTGATTATTCACTTGATAAGAGGGTTTGCCTGGCTTTCTATCTATATCTGAGAATACAGTCCCAGCTGACAGAGCTAGAAGACTGAAAATTTACTCTGTTACCTCCTAGGTCAAGAAAAAACTTTTTTATCGTTTTAGAAATGCCCCAAAATGAGTTTATGAAGGGGTTGGGTCCTCTTGACGATCAAATTTCTTGACAAATGAGTCTAGTTTGTGCCCAGTATGATCCAAGTTTGTTCCTTCATTTAATGATCACCCAAGCCCCCAACAAAATGCGAAAGATGTGACTCATTTCTTAATCACCCTTTTGCCCAATCTTTTAATTGACCGTTCCCAGCACAGCATGCTGCCAAAAATGTTAGTTACGTGAGGGTTTTATTCAATATCTACCCTGAACTGTTTCTCATTTCAGTGTATTTTTTTCTCTTTGTTCATACCGGTTTTCCTCCTTTTGATTAACATTGAATGTTTTGGAACCAAATAATTTCGTAAATCCCGAATTTTCTTTATAGACGCGCTCATAATTAAGTGTATATTCCAAGCACTCGTGTTAATTATACTAGTGGCCTATATTTCTGCAATTGAACACCCAATAACATTAATAATCAGTCAGTTTAGTATAAATTGGTTTCCATAGTATATTAGTCATGGTTGAATTGTTCTTTTTAGGTCTACCTTTTTTGTATCTGCATTATAGTCACTGTGATCAGAACCTTGAAATCGAGAATCCCATACAAACAGTGCAAGCCAATGCTATATGTTCTATATCTGGTTCAGAACTTTCCATATCCATCTGTCTGGTGCAAAAATAATTGCGTTTTTATTGTTTCGCTTATTTGGGGGGTAATTTTTCTTTCCAACAATGTTTATGTGAAATACCAGGGAATTTTGCTCTTCTTATTTACGATTGATAATTTCTTTTCTATGTTTATTCTGATTAATCTAAGACTGTCACATCGAGAATGTAAAAACAAAAAGAATTCGAGTAATGTTGCTGTATGAGTTCTAAATGGGACGTTAACCTGTGGAAATGCTTGCAATATCCCCCAAGGATTTGACCAGGGAGTGTCAACGAATGAACAGTTCAACATCGGTTCTCAAAGTTTCAAAACAGAGACAAGAGCCTTGAAAATGTTGATGCCCTCACGTGATAAATGACTTCCTATTGAGGGCCATTATTAAGCCCCTAAGTCTGCAGACAAACTTGAGAGAGTGCATATGAGCTAATAATTGACCAACAGTTTGTTTGATATTCGCACCAAAGTTGGAATGTGAAAGGCTCGCATGTTCCTGCAGAAATTAACTAACTTTGTAACACAACTCTACCTCACCCAGCATACTAACTAGCTCCGACTGACTACAACTTTCTCAAACATGTTGACCACTTCTTGCGAGAGAAAGTCTTCTACAACCAGATAACAACATACAAGGACGCTTTCGAAGTATTCATCCGTTCAAAGATATCAGAATTTTATATTTCCAGAATAGATCTTTGTGTTCTTGTAGTCAAAAATATTTATTCTTCGATAGCAACTTTTATTCCAAGTTAAGATATATTGCTTTAAATTGATTGCAAAAAATTGCATTTTTGCACCCACCTAATAGTATGTGAACTATGAATCGGTCGATGTGCCCTCATTATACATTGATGGATTAATATTCATGTAACTGGTATTAATCAATCATCGGATGTCATTTGATTATGATTTTGCACTTATAATTATGTTCCCTATTTATGATGCTTTTCTGTAGCTTTTTTTTATCCCTAATTCAGCATTATTTATTCAATACGTTTTCCCCATGATGAATATTGTGTATTTATGCGAAGCAAAAAAATCAGAATCAATACTGAATTGACACTCATCAATACATCACACATTTTGTCACCGTCTTGACTGGATGACTCTATACTTTATCTTTAATGAAGGTTTAGATTCCCATCCGTGTTCAGTCTGTTTTGAATTCCAGTTGCTGTAACTTCTACGGACTTTAGATAACGAACAACAGACATTTAGCAAGGAGAAAGGATAACAGATTGAGCAAAAAGCTAACCAATCCATTCTCATGGAATAGTAAACTCAGTGAATAATGACCTGATACTATAGCAGAGATGAGTGCAATCACAGTCGTCATGGAAGCAGATTTGGAAGGCTTTTGTCCAGTGGTTGACTCATAACGATCAATGCTAATTACATCTATCAAGTAAATAGCCGATATTATCTTTCTAGTAAATATGTGGAACTATCCCTCAACAAATAGCCGATATCATACTTCAAGAAAAAGACGATATCATCCTACCTGTAAATAGTCGATATCATCTTCCTAGTAAATAGTCGATATTACCCTTTCTATGAGTGATCAATAATACCCTACTTGTAATTTGACTATTTCACCCTACGTGTACATAGTTGGTATTATCCTACCTGTGAGTATTATTATCATCCCTGTAAATGGTTAATTCTATCCTTCATGATATTTTACAGAAGCTGACATTAGCAAATTCTTGTTTGGAATTTGTTACTTCGTATTTTAATTTGTTTTTGATATAGGCATAAAGCATGTGATATGATATTCTTTAAAACAAGATTTCAGCAGCTAACGTTCTATGGTTTTAGGATTTTTAATAGTTATTTAATGATCCCCGGGCACTTTACCGGCATCATAAGGAGAGACTGGAGACAAGTGTCTGTTTCAAACAGTTCATAGTAATTAATGCAACTAACTTTGAAACAACCGTCTTCAAGTAATATCAGCTGATATTGGAAAAAACGTCATTGAAATTGTTTCGTGAAATGTGCAAGAAAAACTGCTCAAAAATAACTCTATGAAACAACGAATTAGCCATAATTAGCTAGAATAGAAGCATTATTTATCTATTTATTTCAATAACGATTCAATGATAATGTTCCAAAATACAGAAGTTCTGGATAGTACACAATTTTAAGTGTGTCTTTTGATAGTCTTAGTAGCAACAGATGTCTGTGCCTTATCTATTTTACAAACATAGGAATTGTTGCTTTTTGAAAGCAAAGCAGAATTTCATTGAATTCATTCCGTGGGTGGAAAAAAAACAAATTCTGTTCAAACCACAATGAAAATAAAAAAAGAGAATACAGAGAATTCTCTGGTGAATAATGATGGATGAATACTAATCAACTAGAATTGGCATTCTCTTAATGAAAATAATGCTAAGAATAATAGTTTTAGCATCAGAAAGAGTGTGACTGTAATGATAAAGTTTTAAAAATGATAAAAAGATCGAGTTAATTAAATCTGGTCAGGTCAACATTCATGAGAGAAAGAAAATAAATGATGCAACGTATTGATTGAAGAGATATTAAACGCGTTTCAAATTGCAATTCATTCATATTTTTCTTGGAATTCAACATTTACGACAATATTCCATCTGTAAGTGTCCTTTTACTTACAAATGTATCAAGAAAGCGTGTTAATTGGTGGAAGATCAATTGCAATGGTTTTATCACAAATCTTTCAGTTGAGTTACGTTAGATGTCAGTGATGGCCTAGTTGTTTTGTGAGTTTCATTTCCAGTTCTCCGATTCTGGCTTTTTCATTGACCCTTCGACTATTCACCTGGAAATTATTGTGACAATTGCTGTTGTCGTTGAGGTTGAGATAGGAGCGTCAATTTCTGTAGTGTATTTCATTTTTGAAATACTCTTTCGTAACCTAGGCGTAAGAACATTTAAGCAATTGATATTACTGTGAACATTATCCAAATTATCTCCACAGCACGAAAGAAAGCGATATTTTGAACATCAGAATATCGGCATAATTTTGAATACATGGTTTTTAATCGAATAATACTGATCTTAAATATATTTAATTTTTTTCTGCTCAATATCCTTCGTCTTGTATGGACGCATACACCCGTGCACATCTGAAAGTAGGAGCACATACGTTCATCCACATTTCGACTCCATGTACAAAATTTCGGTTCATTGACACATAGGCTTGTGGTTTCCTTTTATGTGTACTTGTTTTGAGAGCAATCAAATAGCAAGGACCGTACGTATGAAAACAGGTTACACGGCAGTGGAAATGAGAACTTGGAGACAGTACATAAGCTTACCTGCTGCCCAACAGTTGTCCAATACTGGAGTTCCCAATTTATTTCCTCCCAGTATATATTTCGACCTGTCCAGTAGAGATAGCATAACTGTTATGAAAAACATATACATAGCATAGAACAGGCGATGGACATGTAGTATTCGTTAGGAATTAGGAACCATTAACCATAACTGTAAGCCTAGGTTTCTTTAGTTTTTAAGTCGGTTTGACTGACTGCCTATGTATGTATGATGCGTATAGGCTGAACTAATGGAGCTGGATACCTGAAACATTTATTTTTCTGTTTTTGTTTGTCTGTTTTTCTTTGTTTTTTTTTTGTTTGTTTGTTTGTTTGTTTTTAATTTTCTCTCTTGAATATGTTTGTAGCGATGGAGGTTCAATTCTAAACGTGAGTTTTTTGCTAGATTGATCAATTGATTTGTGTCCACTTGTTTTTTTACTTTTTTCTCATTTTGCTTTTTTTTTTTTGAATTAATACTTTTTTAGCATCCACTGCCCGAAAAAAGTCGACAGAAGTAACTCATGCATTGATAAACCTTTTTCTTTTAATTTTCAATTGATCACCCCAAACAGAGAATGCTGCCAAAATATGTCGATCAAGTTGCAGTTTTGTTTTGATTTTTCTAATTGATATTTTTTAGCATCCATTGCCCGAAATAAGTCGACAGAAGTTACTCATCCACTGATGAACCCTTTTCTTTTAATTTTTAATTGATCACCCCAAACATAGAATGCTGCCAAAATATGTCGATCAAGTTGCAGTTTCTTCGAAGTCTGTAAGCATGTAACGTAGTGACTGCCTAGGAAGGGGGGAAAAGACCAATTAATGAATAAATAAAAAGATATGGACTGAAGAATAAGAATCAATGAAGACAGAAGAGGGGGAAAAAATGGTTATCGATTTTAGGAACAGAAAAATTAGTAGGCAGAGAGGAATCTGACACGTTTTAAATACCCAAACTAAATTGGCCGAATATGGGAAATGGAATTAAAAGAAGAAAATTAATTTTATAATTGATTGAATAATCTTAGAATAATTAAATTAGAGAGAGTCGCGAGTATGTATAAAAATCATGCTGGTTAATGTTGTGTAACATTCTAGATGGGAATAAATGGGCTTGGCTATTCTGAGCTTGGAACTAGCGGCAACCTCTCAAAGAGAGGGAGAGAGAGAGACACTAATCATTCTCGATTGACAGTTTTGCACGATTTTTTTTTACACGAAAGTAAAAAGCGTGAAAATGAATTAATAAATGCGGACATATAAGCAGACAAGAGCTACTTGATTTTACAGAATGATCCTTTTCGTTCACGCAGTGTTGGTAACTGTATGTTAGGTTTTCAAGACACACGCGTTAGCTCAGTTGGTTGTGATTTCTACGAAATTTCAGTATGTTCACAAGACTCGCCTAGGGAAATTCGTACCCGAGTTCAAGCACCCCCTGCTCGAATAGATATGCCATTTATCAGATGTATTTAGAGGGAAGAATAGAAAAATAAAAAAGAAACGTTGAAGCTGTTCGGACGAATTATATTCCTTAGTTCTTCCTGTCTGGGAATTTTCAGTTAAAACTCGGTCTGCAACAAAGGAACATCAATACTTTTTAGGCATATCACAGACTTGCTGCAAATAACACACTAATAGCTTCTTCTCAAGAACATCTGCTATGTGGAATAAACCTTCCCCTGAATGCCTTCGTGGCGAGTACAGTCTTGACATTTTAAAATGTAGAGTAAACAAGTGTTCTACCAAGTGTTAGTCTTCATTTTAAACGGGCCATGTGTTAGTGTTTCAAATTTCATAATTTTGACACCTTTAACCCATTTCAACTTTTAATTGTGATTTACTATTTTCAGTTCTGTGAAAAGAATAACTGGCTTCTTAGTGACCCTTTGATGTGAAAAGTGACCGAAATAGCTTGCTTACGATGACTAAAAGTAGAAAAACGAAAGAACAGTCCAGCTTATGTGAAGAGAGGGAAAGCTGGTGGTGATTCAATAACTATCCTCTCCATCTAAACTACACAACACATATATTTTTCACTTAGTGTCATTCCATAAATTTAGCGACACAAAGCTATATTACTTGTTAGCAATCAATTTGGATTCTCGTTGCTGTTGTTCCTACACGTGTAACTATGTTAAAAAGTGCCACCCAAAACTGTCAACATAGGTTCCTTCAGTTTTCAAGTTGATTTGGTTGGCTATGTATCACACATACAGGTAAAATTCATGCAGCTAAAAGGGATGGAAATGTTAGAAGGTACTCATTATATTTTGGAAATCCATCCCAATTATAGTATTTTAGTGGGATGTTCAATTTTCAACGTAAGTTTATGTTCAATTGATCTGGTAGTTTGTAAACTGGCTCAATTCACGCTTGCTTTTCGAAAAGTTGGACATTTCTTTAGTAACCACTGCCAAGCATACTGTGAGGAAAGAAACTTACTCATTGATCACCACATTTTCCTTCTTTATTTTTTTTAATTAATCAACCCAACACGACATGCTGCAGAGAGATACTGGTCACGTGTCGGTTCCTATTGAGTTGATAACCAGACCCTGTTTTATTCACCTTCCGATTTGCAATACTAGCACAAATAACTACTGATATTGATGAAATAGTTTGTTTTTTTTTGTTTTTTTTTCCAATTTTCTCTCCTCTTAGTTGTCGTTTGCTGGCACTGATTCATAAATTCGTGAACATTGTTTGATTTGTCTCGCTTTGATTTAATCTTGGATTTCATTCAAGTTGTAGTCGGCTGCTCATAGATCGGTTTAATATATTTTGGTATTGCGTATCTTCACTAGCCGAAGGTGAACTAGCTTTTAATATGGACGATTAAATGAATGAACAGAAACTGAATGATTTAGACTCTAAATTATTCTCAACTAGAACAATATCGCCCTCAAGGTGATCAAAGACATACAAAAGGGCGATCGATTATTACTTGGAATTGGAATTTCCCCTCTGATATCAGGCATTAATATCTGGATAACAGATTTTCATAGTCTTGATACCGAGGTTACCCGAACATTGTTGTCAGTCCGATGTTCATTCGTGTTATTCTTCATGAATGCGTTTTGAATGGGTGCCCAGCTAGACTTTATTCTTTCTGCACGTCTTAACTCACCTCTTGGTCTGTTTGTGGGTAGGAATTATCTATCTTAAATGTACAAGTGGTGCCCCAATATCTGAAAATGAGCTCTTATTTGCTCGATGCTTGTTCCCGGGTAGAAGAAAGAAAATTCTCCTTACATATGTGTAACTGAAACCGTGGGATAATATTTCTTTTGAAAAATTTGCGGTTTCCTCAAGTATAAAACGAACGTCCATGCATTACTCCACGTGATACAGAAGGTGATTCGAGATTTCATTTTTTTTCCTAAATCGGAAAGGTTATTACTTGAAAGCCCTCATCCCTAATACATATAACATGATCATATAATATGTATTTCAGCTGGGTGAAGTGAATGAAGCGACTTTGAATGCTCGTCGCTAATTATTTCCATAAACCAAACGGGCCAAGTAGTTAGTAATGTAGAATGTCTATCCCCCAAAGAGATGACTGAAGCTGTAACCAGTATAGGGGCACAACTCATATGTTTTTGCTTATAAGTGAGAAACCACGAATAAAGATGGTTTACTATTATTATACATGTAAATTCCGCTTCATATCATAGTCGGGTCGTAAATTTTAACATAATACTAGCCCAAGCAAAAGTTGGGGAATTATCACACTGAGAAGATGTTCACTTATTTACTTTACTGACAATAAACAAATTACGAATATCACACAAACTGCAGAAACACTACATTTTTTGTTTAGTAGTTAAACATCCATGCCTTGAGGAACTAGATTGATTATTTAAACTAATGGACCATTTATTTCAAAATAAGATAGAGGAACAGTTAATGGCATGAACACTAATCTAAATATGCAAAAAAAATTGTCTGAAGTTGGAGGAGAATGCTTTCATACATTAAAAAAAGACGTCGGACTTAGCAAATTGAAAAGAAAGATGGTTCTAACAAGAGAATTGTGAACTAAACCAATGAAAAGGATTTTTTAAACCTTTTCAAGACCGAAATCCAACACGGATGGTGATAAAAGATGTTAGTTGTTACCAGTCAGCCAAGTATAACGTTTAGTGTAAGTATATACAAAATGGGGAGGGTATAAAAGGACCAAGTTGCCAGAAGTGCCAGCATAGAAAACTCGAAGCAATGTGGCTCGAAAATATAAAATGCCCAACAAAAGAGATGAAAACAAATAGATGACCACAGGAGTCAATGATTGAAACAAAACTGAAAGAAATGTTATGATTGGAATGGAATTAACGTATACAAAAGCCAAATTACTTAGTATAAGGGTAAAAGTTCACAGAGGGTGAAAGAGGAGCCGTCATGAAGTGAAGATGATTGGATGAAAGTGATATCTAGTGATGAATCGAAAATTGGCACTAGCTAAGACCAAGAGGCAGGATCCTTTGTCCGGTGCTGCTCCAATTAAACATATAAAGATACCTACCGATGAAAACTATCAAATTTCTCCATTTATTTATATGAAATTGCACATCATGTAAAAGATCAGATGCTGATCATTATTTCAACGGTAAATACACAGGTGTACCTCGAAATATTTTCTACTTTTCTCATTACATCCATAGAAAAATAGTACAGCGATGATAAGCTATTTAACAGGATGATAATTCATCTAGCCACTGAACCACGAGTGATAAGCTCTTCTTAGGGGAGAGACGTATCAACTAAATAATATGGCACGCAAATAGTTCTGATCTCGATTGGATTGAAAATTATGATATGAATTTGGAAAGAAAACTTCTATGATAAGGTTCCATTCGGAATAACTGATCTATGCATCGTTTTCCAAGAAAGTTGGAGCTTGATTGATGAAGAATGCTTTTCATGGTTTAGTGATTTGCTTCAAAGAATTGGAACTACCATGAAAGGGAAAACAAAGCACTAATAGGGATTTTTATTGTTGATGATTCCAAATTTTTCCTTAATACTGAGTGATTCCATATATTTTTTCCTACTTGATCTCGAAAAATATACCGATAATTTGAATGATTTAATCTCCTTAGAATTATATTTCACGAAGCTAGGATGATCGGCTATCAAATAAAACTTGTTTAGTATCAAATCTGCCATATAATTATGTTCTATAAAGTAAACAAAAGTAGAGTCAAAATTTTGCGTGATGATTCCATAAATTTGGCAAGGACTAGTCAATTACATTTGTAGAATCCCGTTGCCGAGATCATTCATTAATGATATTTAATGCATGCTATATTTATTTATTTATATGTATGTATATATATATATATATATATATATATATATATATATATATATATATATATATATATACATATATATATATATATATATATATAGATAGATAGATAGATAGATAGATACTTGTAATCCGTCCAAATTCTTTATGAAACGGAATACCACATCAATTCGAAAGAAATTTACTTTTTTTTTCAAAGAGGATATAGGTTTGAATATCAAACCCTCGGAGAACTATTTCATTTAAGAATATGCTCATTTTCAATTTTCTTAAAAAATTTTCTTCAACTGAGTAAAATGTTACCGAATAAGTACAGCTATTTTCCATGTTAGAATAAACGAGTACAGCGATGCTTTTGAGAGATTTATCTCTTTAAGTATGCCTTCCACTCTCAATCGAAATATCGACTCACTTCGACAGACAGATAGATTATGCAAAAGCTCTGCCAATTGAAAAACATTACTTTCGACAAGCCACAAGGTAGAAGAGATGCAATCATTTTTCTGAAGTCCCAGAAGAATGCTTCAGAACGATCGTGAATTAGAAAATAATTAAAGCAATATAAAGTTCGGTATTTCCGAAAATGACCATAATAAAATCACCGCAACTGTTCGTTACCAAACTTTCTTTTCAGTAAACTTTCCTTTCGTGGCGTTCCGTGGTGAAAAGGATAGTGAGCAAGCCACGGACTCGAATGCAACTCCAGGGAGTTTGATTCTCCTTTATTGACTCATTTGACTTGTCGCAGACTAAACTGCGCTTAACTTCACTCACCCTCTCTCTGTGTCAAATTAGAGGTTTGGTGATATAATTCGAATTTGGAGATATTTTGCACCGAGTTCCATCTGGAAATTTGTACTCTCTTAATACTAAGAAAAGCATTTTATTTTCGCGATCACAATCTATTCCGGACGTTCCCAACGGCCACAAGAATATGGAAGAGCAATCATGAATTAAAATATAATGGAAATGAAAACGCCCAAGATAGATAATGATTATCATTGGAATACAGCAAAAGCTAGATTGCACTCCTTTGCCATTATATATAAAACGTTTAGCAATTTGAAGATCAAAATTTCTGTAACGCCATGAGATAGTGACTGATCAGGGAAAAATGTTCCTGACTCCAGTGTTATTTTTTCATTTGTATTTCTTTTTGTTCTCGCATTACATGAGTACACTGAATGACACCATATCTATGGATGAATCAACAGTCAAAAGTATGGTTTGAATTAATGAACAGCTTTTTTCTTTAATGAAAAAATACAAATTCTATGCGTTCAATTTTTTGTACAATGAAATATTCTTTTTTAAACTGGTATTTGCAACAGACTATTTGTTTTCTATTCGTACTCATTTCTATCAAATATGCTATATTGTTTACTAGTCAGGTAAGACAAATTGGTTACTAGTCAAAATCAATTCAATTTCGAATTTTAAGCCTTAATTTCGTCAACTGAATTATTGAAAAAAAACTTGACGGGGGGGTGTGAGATTGTATTTAATGATCTATTTGAAATAAACTAATTTTGGTTTTCTTTTCTTTCCAGGTAAGACTGATTTATATCTTCATCATACTAAAGAAAGGTTTGCTATATTTTTTTATTTGAATATTCATGAAATAGCAAAGAAACAATGAAAAAATGTAGAAATAGAGAATGATTTTTTTCTTTCAAATCAGCAGAAAAGACGCTACCAAATGTGAATACTTTTTTTTCGAGCGTCTTCAACAGACGTAAACAACTAGAAACGTCTATGCATCAAAATTATAGAAAATATATATACATATATCTTAATGGTCAAAGTTCTTACCGCCGATCTTTCTATCCATCAGATCAAGGCAAAGACCTTACCGTTGAGGGGGCAGAAAGAAAGATGTTTCTGCTGATTGTTAGAAACAAACATTAATATTGAAGCAGTACGATTCAAATCAGGGTTACGAACACTGATCTTCAATCTTTTGACTATCAAATTTTTTAAACCGTGGAAGAGAAAGGAAGAAATGAGTCTGAATATAGATTCTTTGTGGTTTTTTTTTTCTCTTATATGGGGATGGATAAAAAAAAAGTGTCATCGCGGAAATATGCTATGTCGATTTCTCGATTAGAGTTATAAACAAAACCTAGCTTCCTTTTAGGATAAGATCTCACCCCAAAACATTTACTTTACCAGCAGTGAACTGGAAATTCCACGGTGCAATGTGAAATAACTACCAAGAATTAAGACCAATTTTGCATTTTTATATCCTTATCTATGAGTTACATATATGTATGAACGTACAGTATGTTGGTTAAACACTGCATACATCGTCTAGAAAAGAGTATATTTATACAACGTATTGATTAGATATAACTTCTATAATGAAATTAAAAATCAATTAATTTGTCAGAAAATTGCGCATCATGAATTCTTTCAGGAAAAAACGGAAGCAGAGCATCTTAGGTGCCAAACTGTCTTTGCAATTTCTTTTTGATGTGCAATTTCGAAAGTCTGGTTGTCTGACAATGAACAAATTATTAGCTTTTAACTTCATTATCGCGTTCATATCTGATCAAATATAGTTATATATTTTGAAATCCTTCTGCGACGTTCCTGAGCCTTTGTCTGCTATGTGTTAACTACCTTGTGTTACATCCGTGTGACCAACAATCACCATTACCTACAATTTACAACGCTTGGAGTAACATTGACCGAAAACATTTTTCGTATTATTAAAATATCACCTGAATAGCGATTTCTGACACGTAGTTGCAACCACGAATACCTAGATCTAGACTTGACACATCTAAATTGGTAACATTTCCTAAAAGTACATCGCCGGTGGTAGAACTTCCAGTTGTTGAGACACACATACTTTATACATCGTTTCAATCAATTGCTATAAGATTTTAACTGCAATGACATAAAGCACAATCCGGTTGGAACTCAATTAAAGTTTTCTTTGATTAGAAAAATCGATTTTGCAAGATTTACTTGATTAGAGTTTTCTCTCCTTTTGACACTTTTCTATCGCGTGTCTGCTGTAACCCCATTTCAGTATTCCCATACGTCTCTCTCTTTTTCTTCCCCCTCTCTCTCTCTCCATATATATTTGTGTCCGTGTGTGTACATATATATGTTACAAAAAATGAATGTTTCGTAGTATAAAATGATAAACTAAACACATAATACCTTACATAAAATGACAAACTACGTGTTTGACATGAGATGTATAGTTAAAAGGGAGGTGGTGTTCGATCAATATTGCTGGTGTGCCATGCTGCTAAAAATGATGTATTTTTTAAGATCCCCGGAACAGTTATATGATAAACATTGCTGATATCAACAAGAGAAAAATGATACATTGTACCGTGATAAAAGAGTATCTGCGAAACAGGGGAAAACAAAAAAACTGAAAAGAAATGTATATAAATTGAATTGTCAGATTTATTGGAAAGTTGATGACTAAAGAGACACACAAAAAATTGAGAAATGTTTACAGAGTATAGTGTTTGAAGCTGTAAAGCTTTCTAGACTAACATATATATATATATATATATATATATATATATATATATATATATATATATATATACTCAGACCAAAATGAACTGTGTAATAATTTTCAATAAACATACGTATACAGATCTGAGGTGGTATACTGGGAAGTGAGACTTTAGTCCTGAGCACAATGCACAGTGGCTACAATTTGATCATACAATTTTTTTTCTATTCCCATTCGATGTTTTAGCTCTGTGAGAGAACTTTCAAGATTTTTTCAATCTTTCAAGCCTATTGCCCTCCCGCTCAATTTTTTGCCCCGTTTTCAATGACTACACTACATTATCTAATGATCTTAGGAGAATAATTAGCTTTATTAGATATCTTCCAGATGAAATATTGCCATTTATTATATAAGCCATAATTTAGGATAAAACAAATACATTTCACCAATGATTTGTAGCAGGTATTTGGTGTTCCAGAATGGCGTATGTGTGCCTGCATAATGAAATAACACGATTAGGGACACTAAAATTATTGATATTTTGTTAAAAATACTTATTTTTCAAATCACCAAGTGAGAGTAGCTTCCTCCCTCGCTTCGTTTTTGTCCTTTCATAAATTAAGCAAGATCAGTTGGGTTTTTAAGAATACCCATCTTTATATGACAATCCTTCATCAAACCTCAGCTCATCTTTGGCCTTCTCGATGGCAATCTTGTACTGTTGACGATGTCTGTAAAACCTTCACAGGAAAAAGTGATGACTTTTTTTTATAACCCAAATAATATATATATATATATATATATATATATATATATATATATATATATATATACACACACATATATATATATATAATCTGATAATAGATGACTTGAATTACATATCTGAGAATGATTGGAATCTTTTGGACAATCTCTAGGTTTTTTTTCTGCGATTTATGTTAAATATTTGGCCATTTTGTATTTTTCTGGAAACCATTACACGATAAAGAGTGATATATCGAATACATATCATTGTGGGAACAGTAACAATAAGACGTTTTATCATATTAACTTTTAGAAAAAGAAATCAAATTACATTTTTTAAATAAACTTTAATATTCTTATCTTATTCTAGACAATATGATTAATAGAAAACGTATCTTGCACCAGGTAAAGCATTATTAAGGGTAATTGGCGTAGAAATATATTTGCAATAAACATAGATGGTTGGAAACTTTTAAAAGTATATTTTATACAAATTCTGAATATGGAAAAAGTCCAGTGCATTTCAAAGAATGATGCTTTGTGGCCAATGGACTTTTTGAACCACAGTTGATGGCTTTACTAATCGAACTAGACAAGAATATAATCTGTTCACATCTCCAAAGGCTTTTGTGCAATCAGAATGCAGGGTGATCAAGAGCCAATGAAATTATGAAAAGTTCAATATGTCTAATGCGTTTTTTTTTTGTAAATACAGTTATTAACTATAAACTTAGAAAAGGAAAAATACAGAAAAAATTAATTATAAACAACAAAAAAGGAAACGTTCAGAACCTCGAAAACACATCTCTGAAATGATTCTTCTTCTTTCACGCATGGTTGAATGTATACACGTATTCTTACGTAAGCATAATCATAAATATTAATTGATTGTGGCATAACTCAGTTCGACATAGGCAGCGGGTGAAAAGAATGGCATACAGCCAGCCCCATAGGTCTGGTGATAAGCCAGTAAACTGAGAAAAAAGAAGCATTTAACCAGGTCAGGCATCGCACCAAAATCTCCAGCCAATGGTTATCGATAAACACTGTGCGCAGTCATTTCACGTTAGCAAAAGGACTGACTCTAATATACTACATGTATGGAAGCATTGCAAATCGTTATCACTCAGCCCCAAAATAAAGAGCCTGATATGAAATTTGAAATTACATATGCTTGCCATCACAGTCAGTAATTGAACGACCATGGCCTGAGAATTCCAAGGCATTTGAAAAAAAACTTCCATCGAAGAACAAATATGGTCTTTTAATGATATGTCGGAAGTTTCCCACTGAGAAACATCTAAAGAAGAATTTTTCAAAAATGCAACTAGAAATATCGACACTCCAGAGAACTTAGATGTTATAAATAAACCTATCAGAACAAGGCTCTTAAAGATTTTTTTTTAAAAAAAGGAAAGCTTTTTTTTTTTTATAGAAAATCCGAATTTCTTTTAAAGCCGACGCCAATTCTGGAGACTAAACAGTATGGCTGGTGGTGCATGAGTACACGGAACCCTGCACATAGGAATCGAGAAAAAACCTTTCGCAATCTTTGGTAGCAACAGTTGTTAAATTCATACTTCATATGTTTATCAATACCCTCAACAATTACTTTTCAAAAAATAATTCTGCAAATATCTTGTATTTAAAAGATATGAAAAGCCATTATATTGCTCTGTATTTTCTTGTTCGTTGAAACCATAATGAACCTAGATTTTTACACATTTGCTAATAAATTAGCATCCATGCATTATCGCTGGTATTATGTATTCATTGTATACTTTCCTGCCAATTGTTATGCGTCGTTTTATTTCGCTTCCACGTTTTTCCTCTAGCTCTACTACCTGACTTACATAAACATATTCCCAAACCCATTCTAAAGCCTCTATCCCCATTGTCATAATCTTTTTCAAGGTTTTATAATTGAACGTCACTTTTGCTTTTTTTAAAATTTATCTTTGAGCTTATTTCTTAGTTTTCGTTTCTATGTATGCCAAGGAGTCTTTCCGTTTAGACCAAATTTGAATCGTTTCGAACCATTCATAAGAAAGGAGGAATAGTGAGAGTGGATGAAGTGGAGGCATGCTATCACGTTGCACTTCTTCATATAATCAGTTTTTGAATAAATTTCCGAAATTAGAAAAAGATGTGACGTAAGAAAAAGTGTCTGTAAATTAACATCTCATTTGTGAGCGTAGGATTATGGCCTTATAACGTATGGAGAACAAAATAGATGCACAGGTCTTGGATAAAATGCAAAAATGTAGCAAGGTTCGAGAAAAACCAGTCAGTGTCCATCAGCTAACGGATTTACTTTATTCTTTTTTTAATCAATTGGAAACAAACAGTTTCATTATAGAAATTAATGTTGCCAAATACAATCACTGAACGCGTTTTGTAACATATCTGATATGTCTGATGTTATTGAAACATCATTAGCGAATTCTAAATGGTCAGTCAGAATTTGCTCCCATCTTTCCTACTCATGTCACCGAAAGGTGCATTGTGTATCCCCTAGTCTTACTCCTTTTCCAATCTTTTTATTATAACTTCATGTATCATAATTATTGCATAGTATTTTGTATATATCCTGAATAACTTCTATGTAATTCTTCTCGTTCCACTTGCATTGAGTTGAAAACTGCAATACGTTTCACCAACATACTGAAGGTCACAGGTGGCGTCATCTCTTACATCTTCATATAGAGGAAGTTATTACTCTTTCATTGATTTAGTAAAATCTGTAGCCTAATTTGATTACATTCACTACTAGTTATGGCTTCTAAGCAAAGTGCAAGTGCCGGTATTGGTGCCGAATATTCTACCGAGTTAAATTCTTTTTCATTATGTACAAAAAAAGGTCGATTGTTGTATTGTAATGCGTTTTTGATCAGTTCATTTATTGTGTGTAGGTTATCTATTGTTGAATATTTCTCCCGAAGCCTGCCAAAGTCGCGGTTACTCTTTTTCTTGTGATGTTGCATCACTATTCGTAGACAGAATCTTTTAGGTACATCCCTTTCTTATGAAACTCTTATCCGATATAATCTAAAATAGCAATCGTTATGCTATTCTCACATAGTGTTTCTTACTGCAAACACTATTCCATCTTCAGTTATGTAAGAGGCATTACAAGTGTCTCACGAAGTATCAGTCTCTAGTACTTTTACGCATGGTATATCAATGGTGGTTTTGAGTAGGCCCCAGTATTGATGTTTTTTGTTTTTTTTTTATATTTCCTACCATCTCTAATGTTTCCCTTAATTACATTTGTCAGATGTTTACTCTGTCTACATTCGCTTGTCCACAAGGCCCAGAATATGTTCTTTACCGTCACCTGAAAACGGCGATGCTTTTTATCTTATTAGGGCGCTTTCTTCCTATGAATCATTCTGTTTTAAAAGTTGAATTTCGCCATGCCTGCTATCATTCTATGGTCGCCACTCACATAGACGTTCTCTATAATGGTGAAAAAAATTAATGCTGTTGAACCTGTCCCCAAGTATGACGCCAATATCGTTTTTGTTGCATATTTTTTGCTCTTCTAATTCCATCTACTGTTCTCTCGATTATGAAAAAATCATTATTTATTTTCAATCTGTATCTCTCTGAAAAATCAGAAGATGTCGATTCAATCATTTCTCTGACCTGTTCCATATTTTTGTACAGAAGATTGCTCCACTTTTCTTTTACCCTCACCTTACGATTGGAGTATCCTATCAGTATAATGTAATTTGTCTTCTCCAGTCCATTATATTAATGATATTCACGTGAAACTCTTCGTCATCCTCGACGGAACTTCTCGAAATAGGTGCATATACTTTATTATTCTCAGTACAATCGAAGCAATTCTGTCCAATCTCACAACATTGCCGGTGATGTTCATATAAACTTAGAATCCGACTCCACTAAATATGTTTATCCTCCTTACTTTGACATCAGAATAGATTACTTACCTTTAGATGTAAATTGTTTTTCCTTTACGTGGGCTTAAGTAATATCTATGACGTGCCAGGTGATGTTGTACTGCTGCATCAACAGTCTAGTTTGTGATATTCAGCAGTGATTAAAACATGCAGAACATTTGTACATTTAGAAAATGTTTGCTCACCATCAGTGGCATATTCCCTGAATGCACAGGAAACAATGGACAGTTAATAGATGATGTTCCAACAAGAATACAACGAACTCACTGACTCACGCACACACACGCACATACACACACACAGAGACATATATAATCATTAGGAAATGGATGTATCATATGAGATGTAAGATTATAAATTGCGTTATAATATATTGAATGTCCGTTGATAATGATCTTGCGTTATCGATCGGTGAATTTATCATTTGGCCTAGACGATAGAATTCTGATTGTCTGTATTAAAAGAAAAAAAATAGGGCTGATATAGACTGTGAATAGACAAAATCAGAAGTTGCTATAAAAGTAATCATGTCTATAGTAATAGGTGATCATTTCAGATAGAATTTCAATATATTGTAGCGTAATTATATATATATATATATATATATATATATATATATATATATATATGTATATATATTGGAAGAGGAAAAGATTTAACACCTGCATTTCTCTTATTTTATTCCCTTCACCTTTCAATCGTCATTTCTATCTACACACATGCGCAAAAATGCACATCTAATATATATATATATATATATATATATATATATATATAGTGTGTGTGTGTGTGTGTGTGCATAGACACACGTATAAGCATATGCATATATAGGTATTTTTATACATATATACACACACAAGTATACACATATAAACATATAAACACACCAACACGTATATATATATATATATATATATATATATATATATATATATATATATATATAGCAATGCAAAGTTCACCATGACGACAAATTGTGAAGTAAACAGAATTACCAGACTTGAAATGTCTTTCGTGATGCTTTTCATGTGATTGTTGAACAGTCTATAACCGTGCTCTCAAATATATCCAGTATTTAATATGCCCAGCTGATATAAATAATATAAATATTTATAACTATGATGATAACATCATATTGATATCAATCAATACCGTCATTTTTGTTATAAACCTGTTGAGCAGTGATACATTTTATTCCAATGTTTCCCAAACTTTGGGGGGCTACCACCCACTTTCAGAACATACATTCATTCGGCACCCACCTTTTCTTGTGAAGACTGTAAAAAGTGAAAAATTGGGGATTGGATTTTCATTCTTTTTTTTTTATCATTTAAACATTTATTAGATGTATTCACACATCTTCATCAAACAGTTTCCAATAGGTTCCATTTAATGTAAAACAACTGAAATAGGAAGGAAGGAAATAAAAAAAGGTGTGCTGTGGTTATAGAGCGTGACGTCATTTGAAAAAAATGTATTTTGATCAATATATTTCATCAGCTACTGCTGATATTATCATAGATATGTGTGTACGAGAATATGTGAGTATGTTGGAAATGTGTATATGTGTAGTATGAATGTATACGCCATATGCGTGTGCGTAGGTACATATGTGCTTTTGTGATGTGTAAGCTTACGTGATATGTGCGCATTCCATATTTTTGATAAAACGTCGTCCCATTATAAATTGTGCGCTATTGCAGGGCAAAGAAAACTTTAGAATTAATAATATTCTGTTTGTTCCGAACCGTGTTCGAATGTTTCACTCTTAGTAATAACATGAGTGAAAGTTTAGGTAGTTTAATACTAGGATTAGAGAGGATAGACGAGTAAGTTAGGTATTATCTGGAGGAGTGGGAAGGTTTTTGTATGATGAACAAATCGGTCGAGGAATCAAATTCAACTCCGTTCAGCTTGAGTTTGAGAAAGGTGTCATCAAGTGCAGGACAATGTCTGAAAATACCATTTCTGGAAATATGTTTGCGTTTTAAATGATACTGTGAGACACCATTGTAATATCTGAGCACTGAGTCTTATTTTTTATTGTTTATGTGTGAAAACTGTTAAAAAACAGCTATTATTCCCTTAAACTTAGATTTTGTGGCCACGATAGTGATATCCATATATAATTGGGTTTTCTCTTATTTCATACGATTAAAAATGCGCAAATCTGCCTGTTCTTTTATTGAAAATAAGTAGATTTTACATTATGACTGTCTTGGTCACAAAAATAATATTTGAAGAGGATAATTGGCATTGTTCTATACTTTTTAGACATAATCAACCAAAAGAACACTGATTACCGAAGAATAGAAAACGTTTGCACTGTATGATTATCCGATCATACTAATCAAATGATTCCAAGAATGAAGTTATTCGTCAGTAAAGTCTTTGTCAAGAAATGCAGAAGCGAAAACAAGTTACAAATCTAAACTTTGACTCGAGTGAATAATACATGCGCTCAGACACATCAACACGAGAAAAATGAATATATATATATATACACACACGCATATGTATTTATATGTATACACACACATATATATATACATACACACACACACATATATATATACATACACACACATGTATATATATACACACGCACACATATATATATACACACAGACACACATATATATACACACATATACATATATATATATATATATATATATATACATATATATATATATATACACACACACACACACACACATATATATATATATATATATATATATATATATATATATATATTGTGAGTTCCTATGTGTGAGGGAAACACTGATGTTGGCAAGGAACAGCTAAATCGTTTGTTAATGAAATACACACGTTTTTTTTCCTTAAATGGAAATCTTTTCTTTTTTTTTTTTGCATCATGACTCACGCGTGAATTGAATCCTTTGAACTTTTCTCAATTCTTGATATAATCTTGAAAATCTAAACACACATGGAGTAATCTGTGTGCATTACTCAATGACTGACCATTGTACGAAGTTGATATCTGCCAGATATATTAGTCAGCATACACAGCAGAGCAGTGTTGAGTTTGAAGTTGTTTGGATCGGTGGTTTTTGAGATATAAATGAAAAAACACAGATTTTAGATGTTCCTCTATAGTTCATTGAATCATCTGCTTTGAATTTTGCTTGTTAGGATGCATATTGCATTTAGAGTTATTTTAAATGATTATTATGACAAGCAGCTACGCACTATAAAGCTGAACTCCTTCAAAACATACACTTTTGGAATGGGTACTGGATTTAGTATTCTTGATAGCTGATTGATCTTTCGTGTTTTCCTGATCATTTTATTTGAATAATTATGTGTGATATATGTTCTGCAAAATCTAATTCAAATCCATTTACTACTCCCCGGTATATCATGTGGATGGACAGATGGAAAGTCGAGACCAAATACATATACCTCCCTAACTTCGTTGTTAGAGGTAAATCAACTGAACTGAGAAAAAACGAATATATTCTCACTTTATAGCAGATAAAACATGGACATTAGTCCTACGATACATCCACATTCTATCAGTCATTACTACAATGCAATGTCTTTCACTTGAATCAGTCTCCTGTGACAGGTTGAGAAGACTCTTTTTCAATATAAGTATAGTGTGAGCTGAGCTCTAACTTGGGAAGCCTGCCTGAATAAAATACATTGTTTCATCTGTACAATATGTATATATTGCAAATAGTATTTTCTGGGTACCAATATGAAGCTAAGTAAAAAAAAATATATATATGATCAGATTGTTTGGTTCTCCGAATTTTTATGACACCAGATTAATTCAAATCTTTGTATTTTTCAAGTGGCCACAAAGTCAAGGTCCAGTTCTGTGTTATAATTCTGTATTGAATTGAACATTGGTGTAGCAGGATGGAACAGCTCTGTTTAATTTTATTCTTTGAGATAGAGGATGGGTACGATAAAGAGCTGAAGAGGTTCTTTTAAGCATGCACTGAAAAATTGATTTCGAGCCTATTGGGGACGGACTGACTGAACGACCTACAGACCCTGATATAGAGATATCAATGGAGGCATATGAAAACTATAGTATCTCTTTGGATTCATATTGAAAGATAAATATACAAGAATTGCGCATCTCCCAGCTTCAGTTGATAGATTTAGCCTCTAACACTTTAACCATACGTGTACGTACGTATATCATGGAGTCTATTTCACATTTCAAAGAGCTAGTCGAACCGGAGAACTTTTGATGTATGAAAACCGGGCGGATGTGAGGACAGTACTTTTTTTAAACTTATTTTTTCCCAGGATTTAAATGATACCTGCAAGCAAACAGACTACATCGATCGACAAGTTCATAAAGACCGGGGGTAACTTCAAACCACCTGCAGAATTTGAATAATCTGAATGAATCTCGAAATATTAAGCGAATCACGTATACTTTCGTCTTTTTGAAAGTCAAATAAGCATTCCTGAACAGCTATAGACACAAAGATATTTTGAAATCTTTGTGCATGTGAACGTGAAAGTTAGTTATCAGACTTCAATCTTTATTTTCCACAGTTAATCATTCAATAGTAACTGTCATGTGACATCTTTTAGCAATAAGTTGTTTTGGGATGATCAATTAAAAAATTACAAAAATGAGTGATCTATGAATAATTCTCTTGCCTTTTGCTGGATCACAAAAAAATTGAATTTTCAAAGAATTAATAAAAACAAACATAAATGCTGCCGGACACTAATTGATTGATTAAGCATAATATTTCATGACAAATTGACCCCCACTTAAATCTTAAATAGCAGTGGGCTGGCCATTTTGCAAGAATGGCAGACCACCGACGGACATCGTGACTCACGACATAGATCCCCGTAGATTACATACGCAACCAAAGCCAGCAGATTATTGATTGGAGAGACGAGCTAGACAAAATCAGAGAGTGCTGACTCTGCAACGCCCATGATAGAGAAGCGTAGCAAATCCTAGGGAAATTCTATGTCCAAGAACGGACATTAAAAGACTGATGATGATGAAAAACCAACCGAGACATTACTTTCCAGACATGACAGGGGTAAATGTTCAAGTTTTCAGCCTTGTAGCTTCATTGGTTCCGACTGTACGTGTGATACATAGCAATCCAGCCAAACTAACTTAAAAACTGAACAAAGGTATGTTGACAGATCTGGTTGACTGTTTTTAGAATTGATGTTTATGCAAGTGACGAAGACGAGCAAAATACTATCTTTCCATTCTTTTCCCTCAATTTCAACGTGACGTGCCTATGTGAACACCAAAAAAGATTATCCCCGGTTGAATTTAAGGTGTGTCGAATCTACATGGCTTTGTTGAGTGCCTCGGGCGAGTTTATTTATTTCGTTATGCCAAATCATTTATGCGGGAGCATGCGCAAACAGACAATTAACCGACAGCTTATTAAAGTATGTCTACGTAAATATAGATCAGTGCTTTCTGATGATTTGATATTGTGTTGGAGAAATTAAGACAGATATAACATTTCGTGTTAAGAAATTAAGACAGCGAATATGAAAAAACAAACATTAACACAAAATTAAAGTAAATCGATTTAAAGAAAAAAGAGATAAAGGAATAAGAAAAAATATGACAAATGCCACAAATTATTATTAAAAAAGCAATGCAAGGGATGTAACTCGGATTCGAATAAATGAAAGGGCCTAAGTAAAACTTATAGGAACTAGAAAATGGGAGTATCAGTTTTGTTCAATTTTTTAACAAAACCACCTGGCGAAAGACGTGAAACAAATTTGTTGTGGAAACCATATATATATATATATATATATATATATATATATATATATGGAAAATCAGAGAAAAATAGGAATAAATTGGTGTACGTTCCCTGTCAGTCGTAATAAACACGCAAATATCCCTTCCCCATCAACATGGTTGAGGAGGCTCAGAATGTGGGAAATGAGGATTTTACCTCAAAATACGAGTCCACCTGATGATTTAAAAACGTGAAACAATTTTTTTTAGGGAAACAATGGAATATGCATATATATATATATATATATATATATATATATATATATATATATATATATATATATATAATGTGTGTTAGTGATAAATCGAAGTATAATTTCCTATTAGTTGGGAAAAAAAGCCTATTTGTCTTCCCTGTTAACACAGATGTGGAGGTTAAGAATAATGTAATGGTGACTGTCATGGAACTTGGAATTCTCGGACTGAATTCAAAGCAAATTACGTTCACTATCACACCAAATGATTTTGATAAAGTCAAAGATTAACTTCTTATCCAGTTATGGGTGAATAGCAGGGCATTTGGAGCTTGTAATGCTGTCCGTAAAATAAGTTAATCTGACAGAAAAAAAAACACGGATCAGCAGATGCAATAACTAGTCAAGCCCGGGTAAAAGGTGGATGATTTGGCATGGGGCTAGCGAGTCCATCCTGTAAAATGTATTTGTAACTGAAACTGTTATTTTAACCGAGTTATCATAAGTTACGTTGAGCAAAACTGCATTACCGCGATAACTTAACAACTTGTTATAATTTGAAGCTGATATTCGTCAGATATATTAGTCAGCACACGATGCAGAGCAGAGTTTGGTTTGAAGTTTTTGAAATCAGCAGCTAACGAGAAATCTAATGAACTGCGCCAACTTGACAAGTGATTCTAGTATGAACTTGACATTTTCCAGTTAAATAAATGAGCGCCCAAGGCAATGCAATATAGGATTTGAAGTTGTTTTTGTTTGTTTTTTTCAATCAGTAGTTCACGAGAAATCTGATGAAATAAGAAATAGCATAGATTTTCCTATAGTTTCTATGAATTATCTCCCTTGCATTTTACATTTCGGAATCATCTGAATTTAGATACAAATTATCGGAATTGGCGACACTGAAAAGAAGTGACTCGAAATAATTCGAGGCCCTAATTAAGAATTACGGAGGGATATTTATTTTACATGTCAATAATGGGGGGAGGGGGTGCTCAAAACACTATGAAGTCTGACCCCCTTAAATCAGGGAACAGGCACTGCCTAAGTTTAATTTCTTTCTTTTTTTTTTTAAATCACGTTAGAATCAACCTTATAATGATAAAGTGCATCGATTCACCGTGTATGCAAGGAGTCGTAACTTATCTATAAAGTCGAATCAATTAGTTAACCATTGAATTTTGATCTCACTTTTCCACCCTATAATGTTTATCTTCTGTGAATAATAATCACCACTGGAATAAGTGCATAGACAAGAAATAAGATTTTGTTGAAAAAACTGTATGTGATAAATTCATTTTTTTTCATCATGAGGGTACAAACCAATCAATGTATCTCCGTAGACGTATGCATGTATATTACAAGATATGAGAAGTGGACCGTAACACAATGAATACCAAACTCATTGCAGTTCACAAAAATATTCGATGTTGAATCTATCCTGATGCGATACTCGTTGTCTTTGGTTAAAAAAAAAAAGAAGCAATGTTTAGCAACTGACTACAACGTGTTGAAATATTTATTTGTTAGCACATGACCCTTTTTTCTCAACACAAGCGGCCCTGAAGGAAAAACAGAAAATATTGTTCTTTTGCCGAGACCATGGGGTTGATTAACATTTTATTGAGTCAACAGGTCTGGTTAGTTTTCTGTGTTTTGTCCGCATACCTTATTAGGGGCGATCAATTAGAAGACGGGAGCAAGGGGGTGATCAATGACTGCAACTTCTCTCGCCTTTTGTCGCTACCAAAAAAAACAACAGAAAATATGAACACTGACGTATCAAAACTGAAGTTCCAATTTAGCATAAACTTGCATTGCAAATTCCCTCAAAATAACTATACAAAAAAACTTTAGCAGAATAGACGTGATTTCTCTGATAGCAGCATGGCTTCATTTTCTGTTTACTCCCATCCCCCAACCAATGAATTTGGATACTATAACTGAAGAAGGCCTTAAAATTGTTCAGTGAAAACGTATAGTCTATTTCATGGACAGCTAGGACTTCGATCGTCTCCGAAAACCCAAACGAATATTTGATAGTCGAAATCTATTTCCTAGTGTGTGTGTGAGCAGAAAAAGTGAATTGCTTGCGGTCGGAGCTTGGCTTAAGTTCAGTACGAATTATCTCCCTTGAACCATGCATTGTAAGCTGTATATTTCAACATTGATGATAACGTCTTAATATCCTCTCGTCTGTAATAAAATTCAACTAGTGAAAATTTAAAAAAAAAACTTTTCAACGTTTAAAAAATAGATGTATTAAATTTATAGAAGCAATACTGTATTGAAGTAATGAATGATAAGTAGGTGTGCGTTGAATACAAACAAAGAAATTGATGGAGCGGTAAGAATATTAGCAATTATAGCGGTAATCAATTGTCATTAGATAAATATATGAGACTGACTGATATACATAAAACGAAAAAAAAGTAGACATTTTCTTAAATCAGCTACCCATATACATTTGACACATTCATTTTAATGTGAAAAAAAAAGTATGTAATTTGTATATGAAAGCACACTAATAAATAATCATATTTACACAATATCTAATCCATTGAATATTAGCGTTAGCGGTGGTGTAATTGACGTAATCATTTTTAAAATAATTTACATTAATTGATAGCAATATTTATTCCGGTAACATATTCTGTAATCCCATCACTATGTTGCTAAAAGAAATTTTTTTTTGATATTTAATCTTCAACAATTCCTTTCTACCACGAATGCATGGTCTCTCAGTCCTTTCTACTCCCTGTTGATAAAAAAGTACATTAGGGTCTACTAATTCCATACCACGCATAAAGCTCAACAATTCTTTTAATTCTCCTTAATCCCTCCTTTGTTGTAACAATGTCAATCCTACCTTATTCAAACTTTCGCCTTAACATTTTTTTCAAGATTCTTTTATTATCTTGATTGCACCTATTTATATTATGTGGTTTTTGTCGGTTCTCAGTTTGTAACCATGGACTCTTCCCCTTAAAAGTAAAACATTATTTAATTGAAATATTCTATGTTTATAATTTGGAGCAATAACTACTGGTGAGACTTCAGTAGTTTCTGTTTGTTTGTTGTTTTTTTTTTTTGTTGTTTTTCATTATCTATATGCCAAAAAGGACATGGGTTCAAGTCTTACCGAAGGCTTATTCTTATTTTCCAATCTTCTGTACATCGTTGGCTTCGTTTGTGATATTGAAAAACTAGCATAAATAAAAATAGTTGTCGGATATTAGTATTGATAGATCATTTTTCATATATCTGTGATTTTTTTCTTCTGGGGAATTGATAAGTATTTGAATTTTTTTTAAATTCAAAATAGCTCTGGTAGATCACTCAATAGAAAATGTCATGTGACCAACTTCTTTTTGGAGCATGCCTTGTTGGGAGTGATCAATTAAAAAATTGGAAAGAAAAGATGATCACTTCTTTCGCACTTTGTTCAGTAGAAGACAGTGAAATGTTTGAATTAAAAAAGAATTAATATGCGTAATATTCATACTTTGTAGATTGACCCCCTAATAAAACTTCTGGTGCAGGGAGTAAAAAAAGAGATTGTTTCTCTTGACATAATATGGAAATGTTCAAATCTTCAGCACTGTAGCCCTTTTTAGTACATAGCGTCTGTGTATTTTCATTTTGTGGCCAAATTTGACAGATCTGGCTTTTTTAAAAAGCATTTCGCCTGGACCATTGGCCATACATAAATTATGGACCACTTTTAATTAACATAAATGAAACGAAACCAGGCTTGAAAGAGAGTGTGAACTTGATGATTATTTCGGTTGCACGCGTGGGGTCCATGAGTGATCAAAATTTGTATGAAGAGGTATGATATAAAAAAGTTAGGGAACCCCTACTTTGGTATTTTCAAATGCAGGATTACCTCAGCTAAGTTGAATTATTTGCAGTTGTATTTTGATTAATATCTTTTACGGGGAGGGTTACTGCATTATTTTAACTTTCTATGAACAGTTTTGGCGTTAATACATTCTTGACAGAAACGTCCCCAATGCTCTGGATTCTCAGTTCCAGGTTTTTCGAAATGAAGATTTTTTTGCCTATTACAGTGATTTATCAGACCGGGAGTTATTTTCTACCGCCTGTTAGCCATGAGACTGAGTGTGTTAAAGGTTAGGGTTATGGAAGTGAGAAAGGACATAGAGCAAAATTGGCTTGAGTGTGGACATGACAAGAGAATCTTAGCCTTTTCACGTAAAATGGACGTAACTCCTATTAGCTTTAAAACGTATTGAGGATTTTAGGGTACCTCTAAATTGGAAAAAAACAGAAGTGCATACATAAATTAGTTTGCTATGGCTTTGAATAGAATAAATCATTCATTTTTGTGCGCCGTTTTTACCATCGAGTAAGGTTGTGTGTGAAATGTTGAAGGTTTATGTAGAAATGAAGCATTTGCGTCTATCAATGTAAAATAGAATGTATGTTACCAAATTACAGGCATGAGACAGTCCAGTAAACCTTACCTCAATTCAAGCTTAACATCTTACGTCACGTATTTCAGATCGTGTAATTGGTCCATTTGACTTCATACCTGTAGTACATTACAAATAATTTAATGATATGTGTTATTTAACATCACTATGAATGGTTCAAGTATTTCATGTCGAGGTTGATGGTCTAAAAATTAGAAGACCCCTACAATGGGATTTAGAAATATAGGATTGGTTGAGCCCTTTTTTTTTTTTTTGCAGTATTCTGAATATTAATTTGAAGTGTACTGCAGTATAGCATTGTTTCATGATCTATTTTGGTATTGGGTCATTTTGGGACATGTTTTGGACTAGAAGCGTATCCAAGTATCATGTAACTCAAGTATTTTTGAATGATAAGCAAAAGTAAAAACATGGCTGTGGTCACTCACGTCGTTGACAATACTGTGATGAAACAATCTACGATAGTCTTATGAAAAAAAAAGCGATGAAACAAGTTCGTGGTCTATTCAATCAGATCTTACGCATGCGCATTTTTGTCACTGAGTTGATAGAAATTCGGAAATACGGAAATGAAAAAAAAATAGTTTAATTCTGCAGCTGCTCAAATCTGGCACCCATTGCATTGTGATGAAAATGTTATTCTCTCAGACTCTGAAAGCAGACGTACATCCCTGTGTAGACATCGAGGATTATATTGACGCTGGTTGTGAGCAATCCAAAATTTACATTTTCGTGAGAAGGGACACCATTTTCTAACAGAAATGACGTTTAAAATCGGTTTACTAATTTGTTACCTGAACCCGTAGAAATTCCACAAGTGTTCACAACGAAGATTATACCATGTGTCTGCTCTTCTCTCACCCTTTGTCTGTATCGTATCATTCTCTCCCTTATCCTTTCTAATCTTCGTTGTCCGTCATTTTTTTTAATCTAAATTTTATACAAATTGGGATTAGTTTCATTCACAAAAATTTCCCAACTAGTCAACTTCCGTTTCTCCATCCCAACTCATATATTCATCTATATGCTCTCTCCACCTCTCTCTGTCTGTCTGTCTGTCTGTCTGTCTCTTTCTCTTATAAAACTACCCATATTAATTTTATGTCCCCTTTCTTCCTATCCTCTTATCAAACAGCCTGATTTTGTCTGTAGCCCTTACCTTAGCCTCCTGATAAACAACAGAATTTTCTTTTTCCGCTTTTCTTTCTGACCCTCTTATCAAATTACCTACACTCCTTATGTCACAACAGATAACGTGATATTCGAACCCAGGTAGCACCCAAAAGAATAATATTATAGATATCTTGCATATTTCATGTCATGTCTAGTTATCCTCAGTGAGTTTTGAATGTATTTGAATATTTTCAGGAGAGACTGCAGATTATCAGGGGATCATAGAGCAAACGTGGGAATAAAGACGTGGAAGGGGTGTGATATATTACTGGTTATTCAAATTGCTATCCTATTAACTTAAGGGTGATTCGGAAAACTGACTTGAGATAAAAGAAGTCTGATCTTTACTGAGTCTGTTTGTGACAATGAGAATTCAAACTACATAGTTGGTGGATATTAAGGTATGGGCCAACGGTAAATCCGACAGTATGAGAGTAAAATCATAACATTAGAAGACTGTTTAGAATACAAGATTCTTCATTTCAACGTTTCGCTCATTTCAAACTTTGTCGGGAAACTAAGGTGCTACTAGACATACAGTGTATACATAGCTGGTCTGTGAATTTGTGACGGGTAGCACAAGTGGGGTGTTGGTAGATCATGTTTGTGGCAAGCTTACGTTGTGACCACTGAGCTTATCAATGACATGAAACAACAGCACACCGCCTCTCCGACTGAACACCAATTCATTTTGCTTTTAATCAATTTGTTTTTGAGAGTTAAACTTTGAAGAACTTTTTTTTGGCAATCAGCATAACGAGGCAGGCATTTAGTCATCTATTGTGGTTTTGAATACTAATTTTCTGTGAAATGTTTTCTTTTTTTAGTAAAATAAAATTACTAAATGGAAAAAGGTACTTTGTTTTCTAGTTTTGTTCAGAACTGATCGAAGAGATTGTAAGAATGAAATCACATTGCTATATGGAACTCTTGCAAAACTTATAAGTTAGTTTTGATACACATCAACTAAAAATTCATAATGTACTTTGGAAAATTAACAGATTAAAAAAGAACAGATTCGTGTGCTTGTTCAAATAGTTATGAGCAATACTTTTGTCTCCATGGTTATTTATATGTAAAAGCCTCCGTTCCTTGTTAGCATTGCTGGGTTAAGTCATTTGAAACTCCTAATGAACAGTCTACTTAAGTCTGTCTCAACTAATCTGCCACTTGCAGTCAGGTTCAACTAGGTATATTAACATAATCAATGCTGGTTACGATGCTGATAATATAGAAATAGCTATAACGGTGCTAAATGTCTGTGTGATCTACCATAAAATCTGCAGCTCAGAAGTAGGTCTCAAAAGTAACATCAGAACCCACGAGGGGAAGACGTAAAAGAAAAAAATTGAATGGAATTTCAAGAGTGGTCATACTTGATAGCTAGTCGACAGCCACCAAATATGTAAACATACCTATGTGAAGAGAGGAAAATGTGTGTTAATGGAAAGATGATTGGGTTCGTGAAGAAATAAGAAAAGAATGTGTGCACGTGTTTATGAACTAATGTGAGTGGGGGAAAAAGCTTGGTAGAAGAGAGAAGCTGCTTCGTGAATCTACAATCAGAAGAGAGAAGGAAGACCTGAGTGGATACGAATAAAGTAATGTAGCATCGGAAAAGTTGAGCACAGCGACGCTTACACCAATCTGATATGTTGAATACGTATGTGAGAGGTGTCCGTGTACTGGTCGGTCACGCCATAAAAATTACCTACCAAATTTGGCATGTCAACTCAACGAACCTGGGGAGTTATTTTGAGAATGATATTTTCAAAAGAGTTCCAGAGGGGGATCCTTTTCACAATATCTAAGTATAAAGTGGAACCTACTCTCGGCCCTTATACGTCTCTTCTAAATTTTTTTATTTATATATAGTTCTTTTATGATCTTTCAAGCCATGAGGAGTGATATGCAACGTGCATATGAGAGAATCATGCTCAGCATCACATGGAGAGATATCAGAGCAATGCAGTACATTAGAGAAAAACTAGAGTCAGGGATACCATAGAATCCATTAGAAAATTCAGAGGACATTATTACTCGCAACGTTGATTCCCAGATATCATATTTAAAACTGTGGCAGGCATAATGTGAGATTGCGTGACAAAATAGACAAATTCAGAGAATATCTGCTCTGCGACGCCAACGATGAAGAGGTCTGGCGTATCCTGGGGAAGGTCAACATCTAACGACAGAAACTCAAAAGCTAATGGTGATGTGATGACCGATGATGTGTTGGTTGGGATCAGGTGGATTGGTTACACCAAATAACGATCAGAGTAGCTAAAGACCTTTGCCGGCTCCCAGCACCCAATGTGCCTCCCTAGATAATATAAGGCATGAGCGTGCGCGGCGCTATAAAGGATATAAAGAAGAATGACTATCCATTTCATATTTTATTTCGCAGTACTGTGACCGTGCATTTCTTAAATGGAGCTAAAATCACCCCCATGTCTACTTGTGTACTTATCAACGTACAGAAACAAGTAAATCATGAATGCACAAAGAATAGGATGTTTGAGAAACAGTACTAAGTTTCAGCTCCAACCAGGGTCAATCATACTCTCTTATGATTAAACGCTGGACATCACGACTCGCTCACAACGTAGACCCTAACAAATCATAGTTGAAATCGTCGCCAGCATAAAATAAGGCGCCATGACGAAGTGGACACTTTTCTAAAGTAGTGTATGCATGATACCCACGAAGGAGAAGTCTGGCTAATCTTTGGGAAGATTGTGTCCAATAAAGGCGCAAAGAAGCTGCTGCAGATGATATATAATTCCTTAAGGGGTCAAATGTGAAGGAAAGTAAAAATTGTTTATAAAGTTTCGAAGAAAAAAGGTATTTTTGATCATTTTAGAGGGGAAAGAATAGAGCTGAATTTATGATATAAGTATAATGCAGAACTTGACCCTTACTTTTTGTTCAATATATACACATATGCATACAAGCAAAATAACATGTATGATGAAATATATAGCTGTGAAATGTATGTATGTGAGTGAAAGAAAAAGAGTGATAAAAACTGAAGCAATTTCATTAGGGTTCACATGTTAATCGCCAATATGTTTGGGGTTTGATATCGAAAAACAAACAGTTACAAATGTGTCTCAAAATGTGTATTCTTGTGTTTCTATGTGAAACAAAGTTTACGCATATCTTCCTCCTAAAACCTGAAAGTAACAATTCCACATCGATGAAAGAATATAGGGTTTCCGAAATATCTCTATTAGACACAATAAAGCTGTTTTTCTAGTTTAATGTCCTTGTCAATGCACTTAATAGTTGATTCTAATCACATGGATAGAAACTGATACGAGATCTCCTGATCAAAATTACCATCTTTGGCCAGTAACAACCTGATGGGGCCACGGAATTATGAGTTAAATTCCCATGTGCTTCATATATATATATATATATATATATATATATATATATATATATATATATATATATATAATCATCAATAAGTGAGCTCAACTTGCTCTGTGTCCTTTCAATTATGTTGGTGAATTTTTTCAAACTGAACATAGCGAAATTTTATTACTTCTGGTGGAGCATATTTCTGATTACAGAGTTTCAATTGAGTAAACTTTGGTAATAAATAATATCCGTTTTCATTGTATAGAGTTCCACTGGAAATTATGTTATGAGAAATTTAACTTTTCATTGAAAAAGAAAGATAAAGGGTGTAATTATTTATGGGCAATACTGTATATATACTTATTTTGTATATACAATCATTATAGATATATATATATACATAAATATATATATACATATATATATATATATACATATATATATACATATATATATATATATGTATATATATATATATATATATATATTGAATTTTTTTTAAATTTTAAGTGACACAAAAAAAATATCAAAAAGATATTTTCTATTTTCAACGTTTAAAGCTATGAATCTTTCTAGACGTGTATATATATATATATATATATATATATATATATATATATATATATATATATATATATATATTGTGTGTGCGTGTGTGAGAGAGAGAGAGAAATAGAGGGAAAGATAAACTAAAAAGAGAACATTGAGCATAATTTGATGATACAAAGCAGCCTTCTCCATTCTAAGTATTCTGAATACAGGAAATGAAAAACCTCACATGAATTATTCCCAACAGGCAAATTGAAGTAAGAAAAGAAAAACTTGGCCGAGAAAAAGTTTCGATATTCCCTTTTCTCTTTGCATAATGTCATGTTCTTCTTCGAATGTGTTTGGAAACTGGATAATATCGCAGCATTCAGCATTCCACCGATGCTGGTGGCAGCTGAATCATTTGCATTCTTTTCTCTTTCTAATGTAAGTCTGATAAATAAAAAATAAAAAAAGGAATTCGATGCTAACGGCACATGGCATTACGAGTGTCCATTCCATTTAGACGTAACAATTATTGGCTGTTTATGCAACCATAAAACAAGGCTTCACACGCATGCATTAACTACATATATAGCGAGCTGTATGCTTTTTTTCTGTTCCTAATAATGGGCTCTTCCACTTAACTATTTTGCTGATGAAAAATATCTCCAACAAACTATCTGAATCAGAGTCGTCCTTACTTAAACGTATATAGGTTTCTTTTCTCTCACATTTCTAATAGAGATTCAAATATATTTGAGATTTATTCATGATATTGACTCGTTAAAGTAATGAAAATACCAATATCTACATATTTAGCAACATGGACGGTTGAAAAAAAAGTAATATTCTTGTTAATGTAAGCAGAGGTAATTTATAGCTGGTGTGAACCATCAAAAATTTATTTGCGGAAACAGTTACTCAGCAAGACAGATATGTCGAGATCCTATGGAATTTGTTACATGACGTGTGGGTGTGTGGCCAACTTTGTTTTCATGTTCACATCTAAAATTGATGTCCAAAATCATCTAAACACTTGAAACATCAAAATTCTGCATACATTTATCTTAAACCTAGAGACTATGTCACATATCATTAAAGAAATTGTTTTATTGAAATATTCTGCGATGTACTTTGAAATATCACTTATTTTGTTACTGTACATCGAATGAAAAAATACTTGTTTTATTAGAAGTTATCTAAGTAGCAATTTATGATATCTAGTCAAAACAAAAACAAAAGTCTAAATTGGCAACATTGGATTGTATTGGTGTCGGGAAATAATTATTCTAAGGCGACCAAATGTTGTGGGGTTGGGAGATGGAAATCTGTATGAATTGGAATCTGGCATTCTAGAAACGCAACAATGTCAAATTGATTCAGGCTTCAAAGGCCAGGACAAGAAAACATTCTGTTCTTTCTGAAGTTTCTTGAGATATGTCCATACATCTCAATGAGACACCCTCCGTTCAGTCGGTCCCACTTACCTTAAATAACAGAAATAGGAAGAGAGAAAGAGATGTTATGTCATGAGGAAACTAGCTGTTGTGATCTCATTTAAATTGTATGAGTTCCGCATTTTTGTATTTAGAATTGCCACCCGAAAAAAACTCTAAAAATGGTAATTCACGATTTTCCAATAAAAACAAAACTAAAACTCTCCGATAGTTTCCATATTGCAGTATTTTACCAGTATGAGAATCAAATGACTCAAAGAAAGACTGTTTGTTATTCTTCCCACCCTTCCTGCTACTGCAACCATAGACAATGAACATATCACTGAACTTATCGGTTTTTTATTTCATGATAACAACAATTGGAAACAGTATAGTCGGTTTCATCTTCAGAAATAAAAACAGCTTTGATCTTAGAACAATCTGAATCCATCTCATCACGAACGTTTACTCACGTGTAAAAACACGCTTACGACTCAACTTGAATAAAACGATGCACACAATACTCATAGCTGGATGCGAACAGTATCATCTGAATTGAACAATCGTTACCACAAAGGGAGGTGAAGGAATTTATCCTTCTTATATCTGCCTGTGTTTGCGGTTCAGCGCTCCTGACCGTACCATTTTTACTACTGACTAATGAATTGGCATCAGTATTCCAATTAACATTCCTAAAAATGTGGTTTCGAATTTTTCAGGAAGAAAAAAAGCTTTTTGACCTTTCGGAGGATCATCTGGATCTTCAAGAAATTTATTAAATTTATTTTACTCTATTTCAAGATAATTTGCATTGGAAAATAAAAACACAAGTGATCTCATCGATAGAATTTATCCAGAGAAAATTCAGTCGTTGATGTAATTTATTCATATGAATTTTGATACTTCGGTTGTTTAATTATTGCCTGCGATAACTTGTCTTCTACCAGATTTTTCTGCTTGTTCCTACCTGACTCCAAAGGTTACCCTTTAAGTGAGGAAAGGTTAGGTAGATAAATTAGAACGAACAAAGAGAGGAGACAGAAAAGTGATGAATTTGAATACATGGGTCAGAAGGGCAAGAGGAAAAAGCTAGATTGTTTACTGAGGGGTAGGATTCTTTTTTCCATATGAGACCAATTCATGTTTGTATAACAACATACATGGGCGGCGTAGATTAGAAGAGATAAGGAAGAGAGAGTAAAATGATACAGGCAAGATGGGAGAGAAGCAGGGGCCAAAAAAATGGATTGAATTTCGACGGGCCCAACTTAGTCTTACTCAAATTATATACCTTGTCAAATACGGATTTGGGCTAAATTACAATTCAAAGGGTTGTCATGTTTGGTAAGAAGGGGACATAGGACATAATCTGAGTTTCATCTCAGAAAACTACCTATTTAGACTAATTCTCTGTGACAGGGTTCTGACTATTCCTTCTTCAGGCTGAATATAGCAAGCTTAATAAAAAATAAATAAAAAACAGACTCTTTGATTAGAAAATGAACTATAGTCAAATGCCATAGAATTTCTTTTATCGAAAGGTAGATCGGAACCCGTAAAATTCAATGCATACTCAAGACATAGAGAACCAACCACAAAAGAAGCAGAGACACACTCGTAGAGTCGGCCCTAACGTGGCAAGTGTCTCAGGAAAGTTGTGAATCGGCTCGCTTTCAGGGTGATACCAGCTCATCCAAACTCTTCACAGCCTATCTCGGGATGATCTTCTGAAATGTAGATTGAGTGAATTAAAGTATCAAAATAGACGGTGTATCTTTGAGCAACCTCAGATTTACAGACAGGACGGTTCTTTTTGCAGAAGAGAAGCTCCACAACCTTCAACAAATTCTAGATGAACTGGATGGAGGAGAGAAAAAGTTGCCCTTCACGAAACTTCCAGCAAAACGAAGGTCATGAGCAGCAAACATGTCAAAAATAGACACACAAAGATCAAAATCGAAAAAGCAAAACTGGAGAAAATAGACTTCTACATCTACAAGGAATCAAGAATCTCCTTGAAATCCTCAAAAGAAGAAGAAATAAAGCAGAGAAACTCTCCAAGCTGGCAAGTTTTCGGCAAAACCCAGCCTTCTAAAACAAGAGAATCTCATTAGTCCTGAAGGAGGGTATCTAAACAATGCATCCCCCGATAGTCACCGATGGAGCTGAAACATGGAATCTAACCTAAAGACTGACCTACGAACTGAGAACCATGCGATGCGCATATCAAAGATGCAAACTTAACCTCACATAAAGAGACCACAAGACAGCACAATATATAAGAGAAAGAAGAAGAGTGTAGACATCATAAAAAGAATAGAAAACTCAAAGGGTGAAGCTCTGGTCAAGTTGCTAGAATGATAGAAAATCGACTTGCGATATGGGTCCCCACAAATCACATACAAAACTGAGGTCGACAGAACATAAAATGGGGAGATAAACTAGAAGGGTTCAGGAAGTATCGGTTCCGCAAAGCCCATGATAGAGGAATCTGGCGAATACCGGGGAAAGTCTGTGTCAAACAACAGGCAATAAAAGACAGATTACGAAAACAATATAATTATTTGTCGCTGATCTTTCTTTTACCAATTGTTTGTTTCACCATGAATACAATTATCAGATATTCTTGAACAATTTTATCTCACATCAGTGAATTTTCTAATTTCCTAATTTGACTCTTTTTTCGATCTAATTCATTCATTCTCCATCTGTAGTGTTTCTGACACATGACAGGTATGTCCTAACATTCGGAGCCCTAAGCAACTATTCGTGTTGCCTGTATCGAGGGTTCGTCCTGCATACTCATTGTAAAAATATCCTTTAACAAAGCCACGAAAAAAAATTCCTTTGAAAGATCATTCCTCAAGGATAAAATATTTCTCTGTACAACATGTTTTTAAAAAATCCAAATGCCCTCTTGAAAACTTGTATTAAAATTGTTTCAAGACTAGAAAAATATTTTTCTCAAACACAAATATATTAAATAATTATAAAAAGACGCTAATTGCATATATATCCAACTTCAAAGTAGATATTGTGGGTGATTCTCTTCAGACCGGATGCAGGTTTCAATACACAAACGGTCTATTTTAGTGAAAAACGATATCACTGACTCAACAGATAGACAGGGATGCTTGAACGAGGATAGTTCATGATACAGTCATTTCAACTGCTAAATACTACTGTTTCTGAGTAGAGTGTTGCCACATAACTAATATTGTTGCATAAAATTTACATATATGTAAAATCTACCTTCTTATCTCCTGGGTTGCATGGTTTCTGACTTTGTGCAAGCATCAGGCCTATTTAACAGTTTTTAATTTAGTTTTAGGGGAAAAAGGTAACTCAAAGGACCAAATAGTATTGAAGTAAAATAGATTTGGAATCCAATTACATTGTGAACACTTTGTTCCTTGGTAATTATTGGTATTTCTGATCGATATTCTCAAAAAAACAAAAAGCATCATAAAAATGTCAATAATTCTCTTCAAAGTTCACATTTGCAACCAGGACTGTGATAATTTGAGATCTATTTATTTCCAATTAGACGAAATTTTATCATTTTTAATCACGGAAAAAAAGAAAAACAATGACATATGAAAATCACTATCATTGCCACAAAAGCACAAAATTTTAATGGATTAATAGCAACTTTATGTACAGTTTACGTATAAACAACTACAAACCAACACCAAGTACACAAGACCCAAATCGCGTTGTGCTGTGTTGTAAATTGCAAAATGCAAATAATTGTCAAACTCTGAAGATTGATCGAGTGAATTGCGATTTAAGGTCAAAAGTTGCTGATAAATTTCCAAGAAATTCATTCAGGTATTCTTAAATAAAATGGTCTATTCAATGTTTTATTCGCGTTGTCTTAAACGCAGCAAAAGTGTTCAAGGAAGAATATAGAATATCATTTACTTTCATCAAATGAAATGACATATTTCTTGTTATGTATACTTGTATAAGTGGTGTAATGGTAGGAACGTCTTCCTCCCACACAGTGGATTTCGACTTGACACTCTTCATTAGGATGAATTTCACTGTGCACTCGGCAGTTGAGTTCATTACGGATACGAAGATGATGATAATTGAATCATGGATAGGAGTCTAGCCCATCCTTATCTGAAAGGATATCGAAAGAAAGAGAAGGCTCCAGGTCCCCTCCAACTACTCTCAACTATTTACTTTTTACCTAATTTTTTTCGTAAATCATTTTACATTTCAATTTTATACCTCAAACTAATGGGAAAATGGTGCAGTTTTTCCAGCAAGCAGATCTGGAACGGTCTTTATTATTTCTGTTAAACTTAATTACCTGTAGTTTTTAACATTCTTGATTTTTATCAGACTGTTGTCATCATCTTGATTCATTTCTTTAACATCACGTTTCGGCTGTGGTAGCTTACGACCTTCTGCAGGTCTTAAATGGGTATACTTTCGAACGCAAAAGAACATGGAATAGAGCTAGGAATTAACCCAATCCGTAATTAGACAGTGGGTCTGATCAATCACTATGATGGTCTCCCAATCGATCGATATGATAGCGTTCGGAGAAAAAAATGTTCATTCATCACCTGGAATGACATTACGGTTCAAAGGCGAAACGTTGTGCTCGAGGAATGAAACAAGCCCTCAAAATTACTACCCATAATGACAATCCCACGTCTGGAAATATACGTAGATATTTTCTTAGTAGAATCTACCGTTTTGTGAAGTTCATTCATCCAGATTCATTCCTTCCATAAAATCGTTTGAACGTTAACACGATCAAACAAGGAGCCAATGATGAATTTTTTTAGTACATTTTAATCACCATAATGTGTTGTCTTAATTTTTCTTTGTGTCAGAATTTACCCTTTAAAATAAAAAGAAATTACCCACTATGGGTTGATTTACCCAGGGTGTTTCTAACCTGGGGTAAATCAACCTGTAGTGGGTAGATCTGTATAATTATTATGCCTCTTTTTAGTTATCACATCCGTCAAATTTTACGGCATACTCACCTGCTATGCACTTTCTCGAATTACCGTAATTGTTTGATTCATTATGAATTTATGGGGTATTAAATATTGAACTAATCTTGATCCTCTATTTTGTGAGAGTGTGTAGAAGTGGAATTTGTCTCATGCATCAGCAAATCTTATTTGCACGTATAATGCGAATGTAGAAATTATATATATATATATATATAATTTGCGGAATATGTTATGCATTAGGTTTCGAAGTTTCTCTGATGTGCAAATTTCTCAAAAGTGACACCCTTTTATCTCAATATGCACTTATTGCATTAGGCTCATACACACACACACACACACACACACATATATATATATATATATATATATATATATGCATGTAAAGTAATCAAACAAAATGATAGTAGTGAAAGATTTGAGAAAAGGTGTGTTACTGCCCAACACAGACCTAAGCAAACCAAACTGAGATAACACCATCAGCATCAAGGTGACCTTCAGCGATCAGGTCCAAAATGACACAATTCCCCTGACCCCTGAGAGGCTGGTATCTATGTAATACCATATATGAGAGGCTGGTATCCATGTAATACCATACAACGTTTGCAATGGCGAAACACTTTACCGTCTCAAAAGGAGGATATAATTGCCCCAAAAGTCCTCAAACTTGATGGTACAGTGAACATTCCCGTCAGACATAAATATACTTATAAACAGAACTTTAACACAGACAACGCCCGCTTCCTCCAAAACATATACGACTTCGTAGCACATAGCTGCTTTAATATCGAAATACAAAACGATATCTCAAAGACATAGACACTCCCAACTAGCAAAGAAACTAAAGTTACTAATTTGGAACAAAACAATATCAGAATACTAGATAGCCATAAAAAACGCAATATACATTGTCCCTTTGAAAGGAAATATTTACTATCACACAGATTATACACATACATCTAAAGAAAGCAAGTATCTTGCATGAATGAGTTTACTAATCATGAATAAAAACACGGGCGATATACACGTATGCACTTTAGTTGAATGAAGAAACAAATATTCACTCATTTCATCAATCCACACTTCACAAGGACCAAAATAAAAACATATCATCATTCTTCATCTCATCCTTACCCTGGCAGGAGACATCCGAAGTTTGACCACACCCTACCCAGACCCTATGGCAAAATGCTTCTTGAACAATCTGGCAATGCATTACATTTTGTCTTCATGATTTTAGAAGTTTTGAGATCGGAGACGCTCTTCCGAAAACCTTTCATTCTAACATAATCAAATTAATACCAATTATATATATATATATAATATATATATATATATATATATATATATATATATATATATATATATATATATATATATATATATATATAATTTTATGCTACGTATTTTGATATTCTAATCCAGCATCAGTGTACTCGTGCTGTTCCTATGAAAACATACATGAAGTATATGTATACAGATTGCGTTTAGATATGTAGATACTGCTACATCTTCACTAAACAATTCATCTTCCACTGGGTTTTTTTTGTTTTTTTTCAAATTAATTTGTCACTGATAAAAATAATTGGAAAAAAAACCAGGTGGTTCATTTTTATTGTATACAGAAAAAAGGTCATCGGGATTAGGGGATTAGCAGAGTTTGGCACAAATCAATCCATCGATCGACACAAATCCAGAAGATTATACAGCACCAACCAATCACCACAAAAATTGCTTTTTTCGAAAATCTTACATTTCAGGATTCAGTACCAACTCATATTCGGCACTGCCATCTTTCATCGTTGCATTTATTTACACACACATCAAGAGCATGCACACATATACATAATACATATGCATATCCCGAAATGCATCTTTCCACGAATGAATATACTTAGATTTCCATTTACTCATATACACACACATACATACACACATATATATAAATATATATATAACTTTTGATATATAACGCTGACATTTCAAGATGTTTCAGAATCACTAATGGCTTTTTTTTTTCAAAACGTACAAGTCACAATCAGAGCATATTTGCTTTTCTTGTAAAAGTGAAAAATAAAAGTAAAAATATGATTACAAAGAAGACTAAGCAACCTGCGAAAACATTGGAGAGAATTCTTCGTTACAGATGCACTAAAAGGAAACTTTTAAAGCCGTTGCTATTTTGCCGAAAGTTGTGACTGCATTACTAATATCCACAAAAGAAGGTCAATAAAAATGTAAGGAAGAACGATAAGTGAGATATCGGGCAACTAACAATCACATTCACCTGCAACGTTCCATACATAAATTTTGAATGACGAGAACGAGGCAAACAAAAAAAAATACATTAACATCTAATTAGCCTCAGGATATTCCAACATACATTCAAAGTAGATTTGGTAGCGCAGTAAACAGATGTTTGAGTTCAATATTTTAGTAACTGCTTGCAAGTACTGTAGAAGTGTGATAGTTATCTATTATAAGATAAAAGCCCAATTCCTGGCAAGATAGTTAATAATTGCAAGACAAAATACGTGACCCTCAGTTAAAACTGAGTTACCATCAAGCAGAATCGGACGAAAATTTGGTTGAATTAGCCAGAGATCTGCAATGACTGAATTTCTCTTTTTTGCAGTTTATTGTTTTAATTCTAACTAAGAGTTTTATATTATCACTATCCGCACTTTCTGTTTGAAACAAACTTTACCCAAAGATTCGCCAGACCTCTCTATCGTTGGGGTTGCAGAGCCAATATTATCTCAACCTGTCTATTTCGGCACGACTTCTTACATTTTGCCGGTTATAATTTCACTTACGATCTCTAAGGATCTGCATTTGAGTCACGATGTCCAAGGTTATCTTACATTCTTGCAACTTGACCAGTGCATTGCCTTTTGAGTTTTTTTTTTTTTTAACAAAACAGAACGACGTTTGTAGTGTATGAAAAGAAACAAAGCTTCATGTAGATCGTTTTGAATTCTATTCAGGCCTTAAATTGCTTCTTCATTGCATAAGATGTTTCTATTTGAATACTTCATTTTTTTTTCACAAGCTTATATGCTCAACTGCAAGTAGAAATGAGTTTAATGCCCAGATTTTGGTATTTTTTACCTTTCAGGTTGATTTCAATTCGATCAACCAAGCATTTGATTTTACCCTGGAAGGCATTTGCAGAATACTATATTCTACCATTAGTTGGATGATTTTTTTTTAACTTCTGTCTAAAAGGAAAATTTCAGCACCAAGTTATTAAAAAAGTAATTTAAGTTTTGAAATAGAGAGTGGCTTTTGCACTTCACACACATACATATATATCTGAGGTAATTTTCGTATGTACATACGGCATACACATATCCACCCCATGTATATGTTCAAGCATTGAGCTGCTTGTGTGCATGCACAGTGTCAGCCATAATAACACATACATATAGATGCATATACTAAATATCCACAACAATTTATGTACATATTATGTATATATTATACATACATAACATAATCCATGTATTAGAAGCCTGGGGTCAGAAAAAAAACATGTGATTTGAGTGTGGGCGTATATGGCATTGAGCAGCCAATCAGGCTCGGTGGGAGTGGCTAATATCATTCATGATATATATATAAATATATATATATGTGCGCGTGTGTGTGTGTGTGTGTGTGCGTGTGTATAAGTAGCAGAAAACTACACCATTGGCTGTTTAGATCTGTATATGTGTATGAATATACGGGTGTCTATGTGTCCAAGCAACATATTCAGCATTGTCTTTCTCTCATCAACGGAATTCTAAAATTTCCGTTGGGGTTGTATTGTCATCTTTATTGTTTGTATTGGATGACCACTCCAGTCTCCATAAATGTTCATTTTACTATCTCTTTCCTCATCATATGTCTCCTTAGCAATGACAGTTTTTATTTTTGTTTCCAACATCATCTGATCTCTGTCTAGTTTTTCATTAGATGAAGCATTTCAATTATTTTTTTACTACTATTTTCTTTCATCTCAAGTTCTTTTTTTTTTCATCAAAACCTTTTCCATGCCGTCAGTCTAAGGCAGTGAGTAAAAAATGCAGACCAGATAAAATGTATTCTACGTGAGACTATAAATTGAGCAGTGCTTCACATGATATCTTCCAAATATAAAATGGATGTGGGTTCTTGTCTTGCCTAGTGCTTATTTCTCATTCCTGGGCAGTGCTGTTTATTTACTGCTGTAGACTGATGGTTTGAGAAAAGTTGCAATTAAAAGCAAGAAAAATTCAAGATGACCAAAAAACACGAATTAAAAGCCGCACCCCGATAAAATCTAAATGGTAAACAGAACAAAATTCATTCCCCCATAAGATATTATTCAAAAACTGCGTGATCCATACCAACTCCTCTATTCGTAGCTCCTGTTGATGGGATCCGTTGACTGTAACAAAATAAGTTAATTTCAGTTGAGAGAGTCAATTGTGTTTTGCGTACATAACGTCACTGGTCTTTGGTGAGGTCATTGTCATGACATACATAGACGAAATTCAAAAACTAAGATTGATAATAAAAAAACAAAATGAATCTTGACAATCCTGCTGATCGGAATTTGCTCTTTACACAAGTTATCAATTTTTATCAAATTGAGTTTGAAGTGCGCTTTAGAAGTGGTCTGGAACAACTGCTGTTTGTATAATAATCTCCTTACCGCATACCAACGGCGAAACCAGAGTGATTGTCTATGGAAATGAAGTTAGTTTGTCATGCAAATAACACGAAAGGGGGAAAATTGTCAAGAATCATTCCTCAGGAAATAGGCAGTTGTACCAAGGACATTTGCCCCGATACCCTTAGTAATATCCAGCACCCTGTTCGTTCCAAACGTTTTCCAATTACGTAATTCAAGTCTTTCCCCTAGAGTTACTTCTGGATGAGATAGAAAAAAAAACTTCAATTTGGTTGTCTTCGTTGTCGCAGGACACAGAGGTCGATACATTTGTTCCATTTCTTCGAATCATTAAAGCAATGGTGGAATTGGACGGGGCCAGGTTGTTAGCCTGAATCCCCATATTGCACCATAACAACAATGCAATTGCAACTAAAGCCTGACTTGATTAAGTAACTTGAGTTTTGTCGCATATCATTTCACCTTTCGGCAATCAATAGCTATAATAGAAAATAATTAATTATTTTCTTTATGAATCTAAACAATTATCGAGGCAGAGCAAAGATCTACTCACAGGGTCCATTCGGCGCCATTAACTGTTTCTTGGTGTCTACTCATATCAAAGATTCATGCATTTCCCAATGGCATTTGAGTGGAATGAACTCAGACTGTCCAAGCTGAGATTTGAACTCAGTTCGCTGCTTCCATCCTCTCTGATGCCAACCAACAGGACACTCACACTTCCCATTCTAAATGCATTCTCATTTTGCCTATTTCTTGATCAGTTTTCTTTGTATATGCCTGGAGACGTCATCAATACAAGTGTACTTTACCAAACTTAAGGCTCCAAAGCACTTGTATGTCATCCAAGTTCTTATTTAATAACAACAAACTTATTTTACTCTTTGCTTTTCTCATACAGATTAATATCTATCGGATTATATACTATGTCCTCAATTACCGATCCCAGACATTTCATTTTTCTCGCGAAAATAACTTTAAATATAGATTCATGCAGCAAAACTGATTTTCACAAGTCTTATCCATTTCTTTTCTACCTTTATCTTTCCAATTAAAATTTCGATATTTCTTTTTTTCTGGCCCCAGGGGAAAATTCCACCAGAAGGTCGTGATGTTTTACGCTGGATTACAATCAATCTCAATCTTTCATGCTCTCCTTCCAACTCACTAAATTTCCATCTCCGTCTCTCTCTCTCTCTCTCTCTCTCTCTCTCTCTCTCTCTCTGTCTCTCTCTCATATTCACTTTCCATCTCTCTCATTCACTTTCCACCTCTTTCTCTCTCCGTCTCTTTCGCTCTGTCTCTCTCTCTCTCTCTCTCTCTCTCTCTCTCTCTCTCTCTCTCTCTTTTACTCTGTCAATGGAGCTCCTAATGTTTTCCGCCCTTCCTTTCTCTAATTCTTTCTTTAGTCAGTTTTTTTTTCATTTACCCTCGGTTTCTTATCTGCTTCTTATCAATTTCCCCATTTCTTCTGCCAAAACTCTTTGTATCGATCATTCCTCATTCTCTCCTTCTCTTCCTCATTCTTCTTCATCTTATTGTTCCCTTTTTTTCCTTCCAACGCACATTCTTTCTCTCTCTACTACACTCTCTCATTTTCTCTTTACATTCGCTCCTAA
>OY735213.1:46499449-46526949 GCA_963457665.1 Thysanoteuthis rhombus
TGAAATTAAACAAGAGAATGCTAGTATTTTTTTAGTCATAGCATTTTTATATTTCGTATGTATAATGAAATTACATATTTGTTTGAATATTGACATAGTTTTTTTTATGTTACGGGTGAATTTGTACGTATATTCTTTTCATCTAAATACTTTTAGGTTACTGCGAATGAATTCACTGTTAAATTGTTTTAATGGTGTTTTGTCAAATTGTCTCTTCCTGGATGTATAACACTTTGAGTTATCAAAGGAATCATCATCATCATCATCAGTCTTTTAACGTCCGTCGTTGGACATAGACCTTCCTCAGGATTCGCCACACTTCTTTATTATGGGCGTATTTTCTGAATATGGCTGGCTCATCTCTTTATCTAATATTCTGCCGGTCTCGGTTGCGCATTTGATCTCAGGGGATCCATGTCGTGAGTCCATCGGTTTTCCACCATTTTGCTACATGGCCAGCCCCTTACCGTTTGAGATTCGTAATGGATTCTATGATGTCCCTGACTCTTGTCTTTCCTCGAATGTACTGTGCTGTCTTGTGGCCTCTCCATGTGAGGCCTAGCATAATTATTTCATGTGCACGTTGCATGGTTCCCAATTTGTGGATCTGTCTCTTGGTTAGGTTCTATGTTTTAGCTCCATAAGTGACTATTGGGACGATGCATTGGTTATACACCCTTCTTTTAAGGATTAATGGGATCTTCCAGCCAAAGGCTTGCCATCCTAGTGTGATTCTTAGCTTGATTTTTTTTAGGGTTTCATGGAGATTCGTTTTCATAGGTAGATGTACTGATCTACTTCCTCCAGTTCTGTGTCTTTGATTTTGATCTTAGTGTTTTTATCTCATGTGGTTGTTGCACATGATTTTTGTCTTGCTGAAGCTCACGTGTACTATTGATAAATGTTTGGTTCTCAACCTTTCCGTCATACCATAACAATTGTCACATATCAACCACTGCCTGACCCTCATAAATCATTCGATTTTTGTAGAAGATAAGTTTGCCTTTTGGCAATTAACAGCTATAATGGAAAATAGATCTTTTTGTTATGAATATAAATAATCATCGGATAAAAGCGAAGATCTGATATGACCCAACGACAAGGGAGGGTCTACATCTTTGGTAGTTCCTGACAACGAAATTGCTTTGTAGATTGTTAGGTTGAGTTGAGAATTGGTACAGGAGATTCCTGGAGCAAGGCTATACTTTTGCATGCACAGAACTTTGAAAAAGCTCCCTCACGATGGCTACAGACTATTGAAGTTTTATCTCACGAGGCATGGTGTTGTTCTGTGTTGTCAAGTCCAAAGGGGTCACGATTTTTCCTGAGGGCTAACGATCAGCTCTCTACAGCAACAATAATTGCAAGGACTAATAGCCTACTCACACATTTGCGTGTGTGGTATCCCACATCAAACTGACCTTGTGTCACACTTTGTTCTTTAGAGTGAGTGATAAATAGGCTAATTATTTTGTGATTAAAACCTGATTGAAAGTTATAGCTTGCCCACTGATTACACAAGCTACAATTCTACCACAACAAGTTTGAACCGAAACCGTGTGTTCTTAGTAATATAGCTGTAAAAGCTTCAAAGCCAACCATAGGCTATTACCCTATGAGTCAATAATTTTATGACGGAATTCTATGAAAGATGCCGTTCACTCTGTTTATACTTATTCCTCTTCAGCCTATCCACGTGGGGTTTAAATTACTTTATAAATATCTTGTATCAGTCATGTTGTTCCACTTATGATTGATATAAATGTCTAGTCGATAATCATCCAGGGTTAGCAGGATATCTATGGAAATATATATAAAGAATTATGAAAAAAAGAAATATGACTCAATATTATTCCACTGGCATGTGTGAGTAGGTGTTAAAATGTGTAGTGATGGGTAAGCAGTGTTTGATGACACGTGAAAAGAGCAACATTCCTAAAATGTTTTCTAATTGAATAAAGCTTGATGTTAGTGGTATAACTGTCTAACCGCCCAGTAATGGGCGATATAAGATTTTAAGTGGGCAATGAACTCATTTATTGGTCGCAGAGAATGTCTATATCCGTCGCAAAGAAGTAGTTTCAATTTGGGATCGCGCAAAACAGTTGCCAAGTTTCCTAGATTCAAATCTACGCAAATGTAGTCATTTTTGACAAAACAAATCATGTATAGCCATTCAAAATAGCTGTTAAGTAGCTAAATGTATTTTTAATTACAGTGAACATTACTGATAAAAGTGTCAGGAGTGGACACTAAATATAACAAAGTTATTAAATCAAAATGACAACAGACAATATGCTTTCCATTGGTTTTCATTAAAAAAGTAAACATTGAGTTAATTTTTCATGTTGTAAGTTGGAGGTAATAGTAATCGTTAACACTGCAAATGTAAAATATGCTAGTTAAACGCAGCATACAAAGTTTTGAAAAGTATTATTACATTGATTAGATATTAACAAAGTGATATCAAAGTCAAGAGCCATTCATTTATCTTGTGCACAATCTTAGGATGTGTCTCAAATTAAAAAGATACAACAATTTGGCACGTCGTATGTACTATTTCCGTTTTGTCCAAATTAATTCATAGTGTGCAATTCTCTGATAAAGAAGGTCTTAATGGCTTTTAACTTCATCTCTAAGTTAGTATCTGATCAATAGATCGTATCGACATACTTTTTGGAGCCTCTGTATGACGTGTTCAATAACTGTTTTGCACATTCTTAACACCAAGGATTACTATCGTGAGCAGATATTAAAATGTTGAATGATTATTAGGAATTAAATTTAAGGAGCTGCATTAAATTTCCGTATCTCTGCTCTCAGCATTTTAACTGCTTCTTGGCTTATTCAGTCAATTCTCTTTCGCAGTTAGGATTCTTGTTATATTTTGTTTGGTGGGAATCTGTAGAGAGTCATTCTGAATAGTGATACAAATAAATAAACATTTGTCACTGAATATGCAGTTTGAAACTAGTGAGAAAGAGCATCCTTTTCATGAAGAAATCTTTCACAGTCTAACAGCCGTGAGCAGAACATCTTCCTTCCTGTGAAATTTTACTGTGCGAATAATCAAGATCGGTGATTCTCGAACTGGCGAATGATTTACCCAAGGGTGAATGAAATTAGAAAGGTGAATGAAGTTTGAAAAAACATGGAGAATGAAAGTAATGGTGAGGAGAGGGATCAGAATTATCCGACATAATGGTGAATTTCATAGACATTGTGGAAACACGAAAATTTTGAGAATGGATTGTATCTACGGAATTCACGGGAAAAAATACGATCAATTTTCTAAACTCTCATGTTTTATATTGCCCATCAAATCCATCATGCATAGTTATATTTTTTTCTGTTTGGAGAACAATTCTCTGCGATACACGCACTTACAAAGCTACTATTTTTCTAAGAATCTGATTTTAAGTTCAAATTCACTGACTTTGCTCCTTGGAAAATAAGAATATTCTTATGAATGATGACATTTTTAATGTATTTTTTTGTGTTTGTTTGTTTTTTTTATAAATATTTTTTGGGAGTCTAAATGGTCAAATGAAATAAGCAATGAAAATGAATGAATTTGTAATTTTTGATCATTAACAAAATTAATTAATTAACTATAAAATTAGCCGCAAAGATGAATTGGGTGAAAATGACGGAAAAAACAGTGAAATTTTGTAATGATTGAAGAGAAATTTGTAATGAGGATTTGTGAATGAATGACACAGAAATAGTTCGAGATACAGTGATCACCCCAACACAACATACGGCTGAAATACATTAGTCACGTGATGTTCATGATTGATCAAATTGGTATCATTTCTTCTTTGCCCCGTTCTGTTCACTACTTCAGGTTGTCCTGTTTCGGCAGGATTTCATGAAATGCCGATCTGATTCAATATCGATTTCTTGGGAGTGAAAAATAATCAATGATATAATCTTTGCTCAACATCGAACACGCAAACACAGAGGTACATAAAGAGAGAGAGAGAGATAGTGACAGGGAGTCTACATTTGTCGCATAAGGTAGAATATTGAAAAGCATACCAGACAAATATAGACGTGAACGTCAGCCCTCTAGAGAAACAAAACAATATAATCTGTTGGAACACAAACACTGATATGAGACATACACTGATGTGTGAGTCAGCTCTGTCATGTGCATTTATTTTTTAGGTATGTTTGCAATATTCATATAAGTATAAAGTGATCATATTTAGATTCATATAACAAAAGAACAAGGATAATATATTGATATACAGGTATACGCTAACGAAGATATACATTCACACTATCAGTCTAATGCAGTGTTTCCGGAACTTTCGAGACTACCACCCTTTTGGAGCATATCTGGGCCCCTTTTAAATCAGCAAAAAAGGATATGACGAAAACTGAATTTCAAAAAATTACTTTTTTAATAATTCAAATATCTATTTTATAACCAAAAATATGAGAATACAAATGCATCTGAAAGTAATAGATTAAATGATATAAATATAATTAGATATACGACTTAACGTATGGAAGGTATTCTATATACAATGGAGGGCACAGCTAATAAAAACGCTATTCTGATAAACCGCTATGTATGTAATATGAAATGTATAATATTTAGTAGATGCAAAAATAACTGCTTATTTTTATTATATGAATTCAGTTTCAATTGATTTTTTTTACTCAAATCCTTAAAAACTGACGTAGAAAGCTTAGACACAGCACTTTAAATGAGCTGTATGTTGAATGGGAAATAATGTTTAATTTCATTTGTTCATTTAATTATCAATGTTAGCCTTGACTATGATTTGGTATTGACATGCTATTCATTCTTGGAAATATCTATGTCTAACATCAGAATATATTCAACGGAAGGTTATTTCTTATCGTAATAACCTCAGCTAAAAAGTAAGCTGTTATAGTATCCACTAAGCGTTCATTTCTGTTTTCCAATTGACAAACTATCTATGGTTATGTTTCTAGATATACAATTACGAATTCAAACTGATACTCAAAACTGGGCATTCCAATTTAGATGATTTTTTTCTTCCGAATTTCTGAATCCATCGTAGACAATTTTCAATTACTTCTTTAATTTCATTTTCATTCTTGATGTCTAGTGATGTCAATATAAATTTTTCTTCAATTCATGAGAGTGATTTCCAGAATCGAAAAATTACATCTAAATTGGCAACCTTGCTCAAAACAAAGTATTCATTTTCAGTAAAAGAGCGCCATTTCTTCTTTGAGCATATTGCATTATTTTTAATCATTTGTAAGATTCAGATATTAAAAATAGCGTCATAAAAAGCTAATTATCATTTTCTAAAAAAATACGTGAGAAGAAGGATATGTTCGAATCCCAATGAAGAAAATAAATTTATTCTGCAAAAAAATATTCACTTTACAACGTAATATCCATCCAAGTCAAATATGATTTGATGGTGGATATCAATCTCATAGATTGGAACTTTCAACAAGAAAAATATTCCTTTTATAGGATAATGTAATGTGTTGAGACACGGATCATTTTTCATGATTGTGGTCTCAACGTGTGATAGAAGCTTAAGAAAGTACGCTATAACCTGGGAAAATGTCAGTAAGTTACCAAACCCAAAATGATGAGAATTTTTTCTTAATCCTGTTTTTGTGTAGAAGACGTTTTTGAATACACACTTCGAAGATACAGAATGTCACAAAAAAATGCACACACATTTTTTGTCTTTTTTTCTTTTTTTTTTTTTTGTTGTTCAAGATCTAACCTGAAAGTTGATTAAACTCTTGCAAAAAAAATTATAAAGGGTTATTCAATTTAGATGTTCTTAGAGTGTAATTATATTTCTGGTAGGAGCCAGAGCAACTATAAATAAATAGATAAAATATGGATACATTTTTCTAAGACAAGCTGCATTTAAACAGCCAAATGACGTGTGTTGGTTGAAGAATGAGATGATTAACAAAAAGACATGCTTCAAAGCTACATGCGAAATGTTTCAATGGGAACACAAAAAATATCTTAACATTAGAAATAAACTTGAGATTTTATAATTCATGGAATTGCATCTCATGATTTGAAGTGAAGATGGGGAATTTGTTTTTGAATACTTGCTGAAGTAATCGTCTGTGCTTGATAAAATAATTATTGGGTTTTTAGGGAAGAACTGAATCAATGTTGTAAAAAATGTTTCCCCTCACTCTTGATCCTTCGATGGGTAAAAAAAAGGTTTCCCTCCTATCATGACCCCATAAGAGTGAGGAAAAAATTACCATTATTTGAGGTCCAAAAGGAAAAGGGTCTCTCTTTACTATTGCCCCTTGAAAGGGATGGAAACTTCTCCCTTTACTCACTTGAGATCCCTCGAAGAGAGAGAAAATCTTCTCATCAACTTTGATTCCTCGGATGGGGAGGATGTCTTCCTCTGTTCGTGTCCTCGAAGCGGAGAACGATTCCCTATCAATTTTGGTCCCTTAGGAGGGGAGAAAGTCCCTTGTTACCTCGGATCCCTTCAAAGAAGTGAACATTTCTCTCGCACTTTTGACCCCTTAAAAATGAGAAAAGTCTCCCTTCATTTCTCTCTAAGGGTGGAAAATTATCCTTTAATTTTTGTCACGTTGAAGGAGGGGCAACCCTCTCCTCACATTCGAACTCTACTACATCCAATAAATATATGAAATGAGATTATATATATATATATATATATATATATATATATATATATATATATATTCCAACTCTGTAATGAAGCACTCTGGTAAATGGGGGGGCGTGCATAAGTAGATACGTTGCTTAATCCAGCCCTATTGATTGTCTAGTTCTGCGTAGGACAGGAGTAGTTAGTGGATGGCATGTTATATGAACAGCCTTTACTTATCATCAGTACTGGATAAAATATTATTCTCCTTGCTGTTGCTTTGTATTAGCTCCCTACAAGACTTGAACTTGCATCTCAAACTTTAGGATCTCTCCTTCCTTACACTTCACCGTAACCACTTGATATATTCCCGAATACATGGTATCTAATTTCATTCAACTAGGGTTAGCTCCAGTCGTCAACTTTTTATCCATCTATCATATGTATGGCCAACTCTATGGAATGACTCTTCTATCCTCGGCAGGAAGAACAGGGACATTGATCTTTGACAGGAACGTAGATCCATACGTGAATGGAGCAATCATTTTGAAGAGCACCATGCCAGCAATAAGTGAATAACTAAAGTACATTATTTGAATAAGTATGTAATTTTCTTGAAAATATCTGTACCACGCATTGATGAATCGCCGGAGTCTTTGTGCGTACCATAAATAAAAAAAACATCTAAAATTATCCGGAAAAATAGATCCGTGATCTAGAATATATTTTTTACTAATTACCAGCATGAAATTTGGACATTGTTTGTCCAAATTTCCATACAAATCCCAAAAGCACTTTTTTGGAAGAAAAAAAAAGCAACGTTTTTAGATAGTATTCAACGGTGTACCATCGCAAACCTATGCGATTATTGCTCCAAAATGTTACCAGGGGCGCCCAGACACACACACACACACACACACACACACACGAACGAGTGCAGAGAGCAGAATCTGTGTCTCACTTGGCTGCTTTGTCAGACAGGCTACGATTATTCGATAACACTATCATTTCAAGAAATTAGAAGTCACAAATGTGAAGGGAGAAACTTGGCTAAAACATTCGATATCTACAGTAGATAGTGGTTTATCCGATCGAATACCTTTTATTACAACATTTTTGGAAATTGTTGCAGACTGTTAAAAAAAAGCATAGTCAAGGCACGGTGTGGAGATGTAAAGGAGGGAATGAAAGACACCCATCCACCCTCACCAATGGAAGATAATTTGCAACTCACTGCCAAATGGTTAACTGGTTCTGTTCCAACAAAAGCCTGAAAATGATGCAATGAGCTTTTTCGGTTACAAACAAGAAACAAAAGGCAGTTTTACTAAATATTCAATCAGTAATATGTGTTTCTGTACAATATTGCTCATTAACATTTGAACCGACGTAAGCTGCTTGCCTATGGTTGAATTGCTTCCAAAATGGACTTTGGTCTAGTTGAAAGCTATTTAACCTACTAGTTTGGCAATTCTTACGCACATCATTGTTAGTCAGCTTTTTCAATACGATTGATTAATAATGAACATGAATTTAAAAGTATATAAAATGCTTGGTTTGATTTCTTCAACAATTTTAATCTTTTTAAAAGACATTTCCCAAACATTTAGTATCAACGACATTGAAACATTGGGATATGCGTGCATTTTTGCGCTGATTGCACCAAACTTTTGTTCGTCTCAACTAAAGTTCATTATTTTCTGCTCAAAAACCAAGCCATATATGAAAAAATTCTGATTGTTCAAAGATTTTGGAATAGTACTGTATTGTGTATCAAAAATTGAATCAAAAAGTGATTAAATAATCGTAATTTTCTCCCTTGCTGCTTTTGGTCTCTCCTGTTATTAGCTGCGTTAAATATTGTTTCATATCCCTTGGGATATTCTCTATAATTTTTTTTGTCCCTGGAATATTTTTCATCATTCTTACTTATTGCCAAAATACGCAATTGAATTAAACATTTGTGTTTGAAAAGTCTCTACCCACGAGAGTTTTGAACATAGTAGAAACTTGTTATTGATAACTCTATTTTTGGTAACCAGCATCTATACAACACAAACCAAATCTTGTGATACACGTGGGACAGGCTAGTATCAAATGATTATCAAGATGTCCTCAGGCCAACATTTTGGCGTTGGGTTTGTTGTGACTTACTTATCACTGCAGACTCATACCCAGCTGCTCCTGCGTCGTGCGCAACACGAGGCAGTCATGGCGTTCCACCTCCTACTGTTGTCCATTCGATAGATAGATTTGCAGGTATTGCTTCTTGTAACCATGGGGCATTGAATACGTGACTGCTGTCAATAGTTATCGAGGGATCTCAAAGCTAGCGGTGATAATTCTGGACTCAGATCTAGTTGTACTTCGTTGCTTCAGCACAATTTTTCAGCCAGCCTAGGGGTGTCGTTGTAACTACTATTAACCAATTATAGGTTCCTCTCCGCTCTATCAACAGATCATCTTTGATCGTCCTCTCTTTCTTTAAACTTGTTGGCGTCTATTTGGTGGTTTGAATCGCTGGTCTTGTTTTGGGGAGCCCCAAGATACACACCAAACAGCGATGGCATCGTCTGCAAATGGTGGTTGATACGAGAGGCTGTTTTGATTCTTTCCTTGGCCCTTTTATTTGACACATAGCCCTTTCATTCGATGCCTATGATTTTACGTAGGTATCTTATGTCAAATTTTGCTCATTTAATCAAATAATTGAAAGATTATAAAACAGATTCTATATTTCATTGAATATGTCATAAAGCAAGAATTTTTCTAGTTGAGAAAGCAGAGGAAACTCCCCAGTATGATTTTATAGACAGGATTTTTAGATGGTAATAATAATAATGATAGTAATAATGATAGTAATAATGATAATAATAATAATAATAATGATAATAATTGTGGATGATTTATATTCATTTCTTCGAATTTACATTCATTGATATAAATCCATGAGTTTGTTATTAAATTCATTGCTATAAACATGACCATATCAATAAAAGTGATACGAATTTGATTTGAATTTTTTATCCATCCTAAATAAAGTCCTGGTTTTGATTAAAACAAAAAATTGAAAATCTAATCTTTTGAATCTAGTAAACGGCTTATTCTGCGTTGTAACTCTTTTTCATACGAAGCAAATTAAGTAAAAAGCTGAGGTCAGTGGTTTTTAAACTTTTCACCTCTGCACCCCCTTTAGTGGAAAATCTGTGAAAAAATGTGATAGATTACGTTCATCATAATATGCAAACTCTTGTTAGAATTCATGGATAGATCAGAGAAAATCTTACTTTTATTCTATGGGTTCGAATCCTGTGTACACGCACTCTCAATTGGCGGGGGGGATATGTGGCTTAAACTGAGATGCAAACCTACAAAGTAGTAATGTTTAAGAAGTCAAGCTTATAAGTTAATCCACCATGGTCTTATGTTAGATTACTTTCCATTAATATTAAATTGCTGGATACCTTCTGGACAGTCGATAAATATTTACCAGGAATCTTTATCTATTTACTTTTCCCAAATTTTTTTTTCATAGTGTCCTTACGCTGGCTTCAGTTTCAGCTGCTCTTGGTTAGGCTCTTCACACCACTTTATTACTTATTCAATCCGATTGTGGTTTGCCCTGGAAAAGTATAAAAGTTATATGCTATGTTTTCTATGGAGAACTTGGATTCCAGTGTATTTCCAATTCTCGTATCCGCACCTCGTTTTGTCACGTACACTTCGAAGTTTCTTGCAGACTAAAGACAACATCCAAGATACCCCTGGGCATTAGAGGGATGGCTTCATTTAATCAGCCAATAAACTATCGACTGTCAATAACTGAATCCTTTTAAGAGTTCAATTGTCTTATTGTAGCTCGGTCCTCGGCATGATATTTCGCACCCTACCAGTATTAATCATGTCGCCATTGAGTCTTTCTTTTGCCGCAGGGCAGAAGTCTCACAATTTATTTGACAAATCATTTCAACTGGTCATGCCTGGAAATAAAAATAACTATTAAACTCTCCACCCAGATTTCTCTCCTTGTAAGTCGAATACGATCTAATTTACCCACGCCATCAAAATGACGATGTTATCTAAATAATTTTGCAATTGTATAGAAGTTTCAAGTATCAAAAACATAATGTCTTTCTGCATTTTCTTGTTTATGTTCAAACAGAATGTACTCAGATTCTTTCCAAAATTGCAAATATATACAGTAACACCCTGATTAGTGCGGTTCCTGATGTAACAAGGTTAATATACTGCTTTAAAGCCTAACGAAAAAAATTAGCCGAAGAAATACATTAAATCATAAGAGTTTAATTGTTGCAGCTTTGAATAATACAGAATATTCTGGAACGAATTATTTGCACTCACCAAGGTATACCTGTACATCACGTGAACAAATGCATAGTATCGGATGGGTGCGTTTAGCACCCAGACCTTAATAGGAGTTTGAGATGTGATTTACTCAAATAATCTATTTTAATCTTATCACAATCCATTTCATCTTATAGAAGCTTTAGAGAGTAATATGTTTAATTGAGAGTAATATGTTTTATTCGCACCTATTCATAGAAATTGCTCTGAAACACACTAGATACGAATCCTTGGGGAAATCTTTCTCCATATTTGATGTGACGCAATGCACTCCTAAACCTTTGAAGTGAATTTCACTTTTTATATGCACTTTATCTGGCCCTGCAAATTTATTAAGACGATGCAATTTGTTTGAATCACATCAACTTTTGACGCTACGGCTGTTCAATCATTCTCTGTGATGTCAACTTTTGCATATTGCTTTTTGCAAGATGCATATATATGGAATTGTTTTTTTTTAATCTAGAGTTTAAAGTTGTAAATCTTGATAACAATATCTGCTCCAAATTGGAGGAAGACACACTCTCCACAGCGATACTCAAATTGCAAATGGTTAAGCTTTTATTGTAATGTAGGGATCGGTATCTCGATTTCGAAGTTTTACACCCTCACAAGGTGGTTGTTCAAACAGCTTGCAGACAAAGAAAAATAAGAGAATTCGTCGAAGAAAAACAGGAATAATAATGTTATTCAGAATAAATCAAATTGCTTTATTTGCGCGCTGTTACTAACATCGAGTTGACAAGGGTGTGAAACTTTACAATTAGGACTCCACTGTATCGTACCATGCAATCTATACGGATATTCCTTTGCATAACTTAGGGAGATCTTCCAGTTGACACAAAGGCACTCGACTAACATGATCATAAAGAATAAACAACTCACCAAAGGCCTCTGCCCTCTGCTGGATCGTAATTAAGGTGGTGCACAGGGCCCCCGAATTTCTGTGCCCCAAAGAAAATATGGCTTCGAAAACATGTTTCCGCTCTTATGTAGATTTATTGTTACACAGATTGATAAATTTTTTTTTTAGTTACATATAGAGAGATTATTAATCAGTGAATGCCTTTGCATTATATTGAACATCTATATATATATATATACATATATATATATATATATATATATATATATATATATATATATATATATATATATATATATATACACACACACACAAAATAGAAGGGACTTAGTGCCGGATTAAACATTGACATTTCCTATGTGTGAGCTATTTAGACTTGGAGTTAAAGAACGATATTGTTCAATCAGAAAAGCTGCAACGATCAAGACTGGTAGGGAATACTCACAAAGGCTGAGGGATGGGTTAAGCTATTTGGCAAGTAAAGGCCAAAGTGAATGAGTTTCTCTTAATAGATCGATCGTCCTTCCTCATTTGTCAAATTGCCAGACATTTCTATAGCCAACAACTCACGAACAGCGGTAGAGGCACTTCCTGGAGTCTTTAGGACTTCAACAATGACCATATGACTTAATTTCAATAGGAAAGGTTGAAATGTTGAAAAGTGTCCAAAAAGAACAGAATGAAATACTCCATGACTGTGACAGACCTGACACCACTCAACTGACTATTCCTAAGCTTAGAGAATTGGCATACGAAGTCTTGCAGCACTTCCCATATTCGTCTGATATTTCTTCAACAGATTATCATCTTTTCAATAACTTTGAACTTCATATCAGTTATAAAATGTACAATGATAGAGAAGCTGTGACAAATATTTTTACTGAATTCAGTACAACTAAACCTGGAAAAAAAGTCATGAGAACTTTTGAAGATCATTCGAAAATAGGTTTCTTGGCTTAGAATCAGTCTTACATTGATTTAATATTTACCATTTTTTTTTGTTGCTGTTGTATCACTCTACTATTAGAGAAAACAGCATTTCGTATGGGACATCTTGATAATAAGAGAATATCAGATGGTTTGAGTGAGAAGACGAAATCAAGAGAACATGGAATTCTCTTTGAATCAGACAGCATACAGGGAATCCATGAAAATAACTTCAATTGATTTGATAGAATCTTTTCAGTTTCATCAGATTAATAATAATACAATTTTCTGTTGCAAGCAATCAAAATCTAATTTATATAACCTCTGTATGAGATAGGTAGCTGGGACTCGCCACAAAATAAATACACACACACACACACACAAACACACGCACACACACACACACACATATATATATATATATATATATATATATATATATATATATATATATTGATGTGCTTGCATTCATAGCTGTGATCGCCGTCACTGACTGACAATCTGATGACTCAACATATAAAGCGCCCTACATTATCTTCATAGAGCATTCCGTCCCCAACATTTTTCAAATGAACGCTCAAATCTGATGTTGCCAAGGGTGTAAGTTGAAAAAAGGATACGGGCATCACTAAAATTTGGAGACACATGTGTTTTGTGTTTACTTTTAAATTTTTCTTGTTTGCTTTCTGGATGCACTACTACACTACTTTTACTCCCCAAAAAGGTAGTATTTATATAAATCAAGTGATGTTTCTTTAAAATGAAAATAGGATAGTAAAGTTGTATTTGATTTATTAATAACATATAATAGATATTTCGGGTTTTAGATATACATTTTGGGTACAGAGATGTTTTGTTTTTTTTGTTTTTTTCCATCTAATCTTACATGTACATTTGAAAATAAAGTTGTCTACACTGGTCTGGTTAGCTCAAAAAAAGAAATTTTGGTCAACTTTTCAGGCTTTTTGTATGATCAACTATGTAAATATGCTTCAACAACCATGAGAATCAAAAGTTGCAAAAAAAGGCTTCTTCCTGATTTATATATGCGTGCGTTAGTTAGTTTGTTTCAATGCTCCTAACCTTACCGTTTTGTCCACAGACTTGAAAAATGACATTATTGTCCAAGTATTCAATGATGTAGTTTTTTTTAATTTTAGAAAAAAAATGTTTTGACCATCATTTTCACCCGTATGGTTTTTTTTATCAACATCTACATTCTTGGGAATCCTTAATTATGAACAATACCCGCCAGAATCATGCCTAGAACCAAAGGCCCGCAAATATAGATATTTCTCACCCTATTTTAGATGCTCTCCAATGGAAATCACCAGTAATGGTAAAAATAGAAATTATTCCGACCATATTTATTCTTTGAGGGAATTATTTTACATGACCCAAAATTTTGACGCTATGGTTGATCAAATATTGACTGTGATGGAAGGTGATTTCAATATATAGCGCATTTGAGTCCAGTATGTACTGAATGATAAAGTAATACATGTTTATGCCTTCAACATTATATGTTTGCATCAATAAATTTCTGATTTCTAAAGAATTGTGACGAAAATTAAAAAACAGCTTACATACCGTTTCTTTTGATGTGACCAATTTTCTTTCTCTTTTTTTTTTTCAGGTAAGAATCTTGGTTTCTTATATCTACAGGAAATGGAATCTCCAACATCTCTTTGAATTCAAATCCGCACGCAATGAATTTGTTTCCGGTTGTAAGTAGATGGAAGAAATAGGAATACTAAAAAAGATTTTTTTTTAAATAAAAAGAAAGGCTCATCAGTGACGTCTACAGAAATTCCAAGTAAGATCCGAACTCAATTTTTGCGGCGTATCTAGTCTTAGGGATTTATTTATTGACTTGACGTTCGTGTTTCTGACATAGTGAAGTGAATGGAAAATTAAATATGAACGGTTTTAAGGAAAAGATGTTTTGGTATATTTTTAAATAATTCAGCTTCAACATTCAATTTACCAAATATCAATATTTCATTATATTATTTTGCAACTATGAATTGAATAAATTTGAATATCAAATATTCTATGAAAATATATAATATAATAATGTATCACTATGAATTATATTTGATAATCACTTTAATCATTTTTTAAAATCCCAATATTTTCTCGTACACCGAAACCGAAATTGAGACTTTTATACCCATGACGGTTTCTTTTTTAAACTGTGCAATACCGTAAATAATGTTCTTCGGTAACATTTTTCCTATTTTGTTGAGCAATATTATTCATATTTATCATCAAATCTTTTTGATGTCATCTCTCAACCATCTGAAACTTACTTTTTGCACATTCACATTTCAAAACAGCAAAAATATCATTTCTGATTTTCCAATTTTTGCAGTTCACTTATCAGGGTCTTTAAGGGGCAGATTTAGCACTTTTTCCAATAATATATACGATCTCAGAGAGCAATTGAATCGTCATAGCAACGATCAGAGACCCAACAAAACAATCAGCCAAGTGGCAAAATATTCTTCTCTTCTTCACTCAGGGTTTTTCGTTGTGTTTATGCCACAGGGTTCACTATTTTGGCCCTAAAACCTTCAAAATTTGCATGAGTAACCTACCAGATATCTTTTGAAATGTGTTTTGAGTGAATATTTTGATTTTTTGCATTTTATTTAGTTTCTCTTTATTATTCCTATCTTGTGTCAGCGCACACCCTTCGGTCTAAAACCTGACAAATACATACCAATACATCTCAAAGACACGTTCTAAAAGTGTTGTTTTTATTTCATTTTTTTTTTTTGTATAGGGGGCGGAAGAAATCTGGAGGGGGTTTTCTGGATCCTGTACAATTGTGTCAGCGCCACCTGGTATACTGCAGTGATTCACTTAAGACTTGTTGTGGCGAGTTTTAAATCTTTTTAGTTCTTTTTTCTTTTTTGGAACGTCCGATCAGAATTGTAGTTGGTAATTGATTCACATGTGGTTTCTAAATTTAAAAAACGAACAAATGTGCAAAAAACGGATTAAATGGACGTAAAACTGTATCGTTTACCGTCTGTGAATTCTTTAGGCATTTTTGTATACATTATAAAGTTCCAACTCTAAATCAAATGAAGTTGTATAATTGTTTGAGTCCGTCATAGATATACATTTAATCAATTCAACGTTGCTTATGTTGAGGCAAAACATACCATGCATAACTATTCAATTCTTGTTGGTGATCTGGCAGTACATCTTTTACAGTGCCAATACATTAACACAGTGATTTCGAAGGAAGATGCAGAGTATTGCAAACATTTTCTGTATAAAACAAAATTGACGCATCACCTCTGTTATAAATCAGCTCGTTTGATAATTGACTTGCACTCGATGTTCATTTCCGATATTTTCCCCTTGAGCCTTTCTCAATGTAACAACTAAAATATGTCTGTGAAAGAGAATATAACACAGGAGCGTTTTCTGCAGGAAACTGAAGAGTAATACCATCTATGTTTATGAGTGTATACACAAAAGCACTGCTAGAAACATACCAGTACATATTTTGCCTAGGAATTAATGGAAATTGCTCCTCTGCTTTACACGATTCCAGCTTACGAATGATTATTTATATAAGTTCTTTACTTTTCAACAGTGAGGGGAAAATGTACATTTCTATCAATATGAAAGTATGTGCCCGTATACTGTTGTGTTTGTTTCACTTTTTTAAAATTCAAATCAACTCAAAATTATCCAAATGTAGAAATTATTCTAAAAAAATCCGTGACTTTGTCCAAGATATTTGCAATACAAATGTTCCCCCTAGCCTACAATCAAATGTATATTTAACGAGTTTTTAAGTTCAGAAAACACGTTCCCCTTTTTCGCGACTAGAAAAATAACAACAGCATTTGGGTTTACTTTTGCAAATGGTAATTGTTGTAGGGATAACAATGTGCAAATTGAAAGAGCCCCCCATACAATATCTGTCCAAATGGAACTGGATATAATGTCAGTTCAAGGATAATTTTTAATCAGATGCTTTAGAAATTCCTCTCAACACCAGCAGGAATCTATTTCGTTCCTGAATGCACAAGATATTTCTGTAAAGAAACGATCAAATCCCAGTTGGAAGATAGACATTTAGGTTTGAACACAAGCGAAGTAATGTAAGTACAGAGGATATATACACGTCCTTACATATTCATTTAAAAGCAGAAAAGGTAAAGATGAATTATCCGTTAACTTGAGGGTGAGTCCCCATTGAATGAATAGACGAAATTTATTCAAAATCATACTTGAGTCAATACTTGGTATATAGAACTGCAGATTCGCAGAAGGTTGGAGAAAATAAAGAATTGAAATAACTTTCATGAAAGGGAAATAGATACAGTCCTTTGAGAATGATTGCATTTATTTATTCATCTTGAACATTATTTTCTTCAAAAACTTACGACTCAATTCTTGAAAGCCAGTACGTATGTGACCATGTCGACTCAATAAAAATGAAAGACGAAATGCATCACATTTACATTTGGTAAATTTCAATAACGTATCAATGTTTACATCAGAAGATATTTTGGTCTTTAAGACGCAAAATATTTCGAATAAAAAGATTTAATCCCCAGTGGAAAATAAGAATTTCGTTTGGAAGATAAGCGAGGCAGTGTAAATACATTGCGTGAATACACTGATGCCTGTATAAGAAGCAAAACAAAATTGTCATATTAGGTTTCTTCAGTGTCCAAGTTCGTCTGGCTATGTACAGGCTGCGCCAACGAGGCTAGAAGTCTGGAAATTTGAACATTTAATCCTTATTTTGCCCTGAATTTTTTTCCATCTATTTCTATTTCTTTCCTAACCCAGCCAGCAATATTTAGACGGGCTTTCGTTCGCGATGTGGGTTATGCTAAATTAATTCTTTATCAGCTTGTTCATTGAAAATTGGGACTTTTTTAAAGATCACTGCCTAACAAAAGACAACGGAAGTGACTTATTCATCGATCACCGCCTGCTCCAATTTTTTCGGGGAATGAATATATTTTGATGGGAATTTCGGGAAATCTTTTATAGTTCCCTCCCCTGCATCTTTATTATTTGTTAATTGATTTCCATTCATTTTTCAATGGTGTTGGCAGAGGTATATGCTCTCTGTGAGTTTTCTGGTTTGTTTATGTTTTCACAAAGATTGTCCGCCCACGTAAATGAAAAAAAGTATCGAATGCTTTTTGTCAGTCAGTCTGAATAAGCTTTGAACTGTGAGTCTGACAGCAAGGATGGAAAGGAGGCCGAGCGTAGGAAATTGAAGAAGTCGAAAGAATTGCCTGGGGCTTGAGAGAGATTAATACTGGTAAAGAGACAGAGGGAGTGTGGGAGAAAAGAGAAAAGAAAAGAAATACGTTAGATAGAAATTGATGAGAGAAAATGAAATGAAAGTCGAATAAAAAAAAAAGAAAAGAAAATGAGAAAGAGTGAGAGACGAATAATGCTGTGCTGGGAATGAAAAACTCGAATTCTTCGTAAGACGAAAAAAAAAAAACCTTTGAGAGAAGGGGGGTTAACTCCTACGTCTTTTTGGAAGCAGCAGAAACGGTAGAGAAGATTGCTTCAAGTAATCAATGTTTTTTTGCGGTAGAAAGAAATTTGTTACTTTACTTTTGTATAAAATTGTGTGCCTATGATCTGTTAATACGCCATAGGTACCTATAAACGACTACACTGATCGCTAATGTGTTTGCAATAAATACATCCGACATCAGTGAGTGAAGGCTGTATAAGAAAATGTCCGTACGTGATGATTGTACAGTGCTTATTGAAGACCTTGGTTCCAAAACGCAGTATGTTATTTTTAAGAAAATGTTTGATTGAATTTAAAATCAAATTTCGAATTTGATTTTAGTTTGATTGAACTCATTTTTATGGCACTTATTGCGTTTGGGAACCAATCTCCTAATCTTATCTCCATGAATTTCTAGTATTTCACAAGTATGCAAAGAGACTGGTTTCAGACGATATAGGGTTTAGAAATGTTTAGTTTCCCATCCCGACCTTAAAGGATAGAAAAGAAACGGAGATTCTGGGTCAACTTCTATTACAGTCAACAAGCTACTCATATTTAAGGGAAATTAAAGTAAGTTGAGAATTTCAATGATGGCCCAAAAATTTTCATCATTCAATGGAGCATTATTCTGTCTTCTCAATGTTGACAGCAATATTCAAACATTTTGTTTTCTGATGGCATAGTATATCATAGAAAAGAAAATGTCCAAAGTATAGACTAGTTTCTTTTTCTTGGCCACGTTGCGCTTAAGATTTAGCCAATCTTACCTCTTGATATAGCAAGTGTTCAGAATGAAAACTGTTATCATTTCTTTATCAATAGCCGCTTTCAAAATAAACGCAAAACCTATGAATAATGAAAGCTTAGAGAAGCTGTGTGGGATCAAAGCATTTTTGCATAAACTTGTTTTAACGGGTCAAATCGTAATTTTGAAGGGTAAGTTTTTCTTCTTTCCTAGTTTTTAAGATATAGTAGAATAGTTTAGCCAAATATTAGCAACTCATTGACTTAGATACCAAGCTAATGATAAGAAATGTGTATAATTCATAGAATTTACATAAAGACAGTGAGAAAGCATTATTTGCAAAATTGTGAGTAGGGTTACATTAAGACACAAAAACGGGCTGGTTGAACAATGATTAGATAAAGCTGAAACTGCATTTGTTGCAGACTCTTACAGACAGTCCATAAAAATAACTGATCGATTTATTGCAACAGACGTGGAAGACACAGCCCAAATTGTGAGAGGTGATACCAAAACCTATCATTACAGGTAGCACAAAGAAGGTGACATTTATGTTACAATTTAGTATAAACCTTGATCGATATAAATGCCGGTGAATGTTTCAAACTAGTCTAAAAAGAATATTCCTTTTTATTTTATATACGTACTTGCAATGAAAGATAAAATCCTGATCGTTATCATCCTGAAAGAGAAGATATGTTGTAAGAACAAATATGTGCATATGCAGGGAACCAAAGGAGAGAATTAGTTTTTTACCATAAAGAAATCATTATTGATGTTGCATCTGTGTGATACTTAGGAGAGGTTCAATAGATATTTGTTGAGCTTCAAAACTTTGTTTCTTTCATCTTGAATGAAATTTTGGGGCATTTTGAATCAATCTCGAATTTCTTTCCAAAATCAAAATCAGATATGATGTAGAAATGTTAGCGACGTTGCCATTGGATATCTTTTTTAGCTAAATATTAGAATTCCATTTCGGTATACTTGTGTAGGCTGATTTCTCATCATTTAGAGTGTACAGTGAAAAGCAAAAAACTTGTTTGGAGTTGACCTACCCTCTACAGCAATTAAATTTCTGCTCATTCTGCGTCAACCTTACTATGTGTTCCTAATCCTTATATTACATAGGTATACTTCCTGGTGAAAATCAAAGGGAATTTAACAGAGGAAATCACCTTAACCTCTGAAAGTTTGTGTTCCTTGGCGTGAGAGAGAAAGAGAGCTGACATTGGGCCCCGGGCTCGGGGATATATTTATTCATCGTCAACATTTACACAACAAAATTGACTATTTTTGACAAGAACCTATGTCCTGGATTAGGATATTTTATTTAATTTCCGATCGTGCTCGACTTGAGCAATCAGCGATAATCAAGTAGACGCACAGAACAGTTATGCATCAGAGCATGATGTGATGAAATTCGTTATCGATGTTTTTAGATGTCCATGACCGTGGATGTTGGTTAATTAGAATTTGAGTAAAGGAAGATTGGGGTGAAAAGGGGTATTTATTCCAATTGGGTCGAATGACCAGGGTTTAGACAGATTCATGTGATGGGTATTGGCCAGCGATGAGATTTGCATAATGAGTCTTGCTAGATGTGGGCAAATGTTAAAGCAGCCTAGTCTCTGAAATGATGTGTCACTTTGGGGAAATCACCGCTGCTTACAAGCATTTAATGATGCATGAGTATCGTCGTATGTAAATGTTCTGTAGTTTGTTGACAAGTTCACCTAGGGATTTAAAGTTTGTATTATTAACAGATCTTTGGTTTCAATTGATTGACAGATATTTTCCTTAAGAAGAATTGCACTCGGCATTATAATCTTGCATTTTCAATATCACCCTCGAGTAGTACTTTTCAATTCCAGGGCAGAAAGTATCTTGTTTAATAGTATTTTACTATCAAATCCTATCGTTAATTCAGTGTTTGCAAGCTTTGTAAGCTGCTATCTGATTTCCAGTAACGACATTTTGGTGTTTGAGCATTGAAGAATTCGTCTTTTCGTTCAGAGGAGTTTTTCAATTATCAAATATATACAACTAATCCATCAATCTGTTAGTTATTAAATACATCAAATATACCAGAAACATTACTAAAAAGTACTAAGGATAACTTAGTGCTAAGGATAACTTAACTATATGGTATGAAAAAATATAAACCTGAATGAGTGGGGTAGAATATCACGCAAATAATTGAAAAACAGAAAAGGAGATGGGCGGGACGCTTGAAGAATATGGGAACAGATTGAACAAAAGACCTACCAGTTTGTGTCCATGGAACAGTATCTTCGTAGGGAAAATCCAGAGCAAGATGAAAGACCTTTTGTTGACTTATAATACCTGATACATATGTATTGCTCTGGATTTTCCCTATGAAGTTACAGTCCATGGGCACCATCTCGTAGGTCAATATATATATATATATATATATATATATATATATATATATATATATATGAGAGAGAGAGAGGGAGATTCTACAAAGTTTTATGCTCTAAAAACTGAATATATTCTTCCCAATGTATGTAATTTCAAGCAATTATTTCACAATTTGATGGTAATGTAATTTATCTTAGATTCTCCGTGGATTTCATGCTTTTACGCAAAATTGGATATAATGGTACAATGTGTGAATATTTTTCTTGTAGTGATCTTGAGTTATTACCATGTAACAATTTTCGGGGTATAAAAACAAAACACTTATATTAACATTGCTCCCGAGCAGTGTTGATCAAGCTTTTATTTTAATATATCACTACATCTTATTGCTTTCAGGGTTGTGGCAAAATGCATGTAGTTCATTTGACGATGAGGGATCCAGAATTTTAACAGATGTGATTATTTAAACAGGAATCTTTCATATATAAATGACTGGCTTAATTCGACAGACAAGGAATACCTTTATTTACTTCTTAATCAGTTTTTCTTGTTTACGCATAAGAGCTCGTATATAATGATTCAGACGGGCAACCAGCCATTTCCAAAGTCAGTGAAAAACTGAGGTGTTGTTGTTTTTCAGAGAACTTGAGTAACGTTTTATTGTTGCAATCTATCGCGTTGTTATGAAGTTTTTGTTTTAGTGCTGATCATATGTACTAATCACTATAAGTTAGGGATATTTGGATTTAGGTTGACTTGTTTACTTACAGTCTTTGTCACAAAAGTTCCCATTTTCGTGTAGTCACATGTGTCTTGGTAAAATAAAGCACATATTTTCTTTGATCGCATTTTGTGCAATTGTATTGGAATAGCCTCCATATCTCCAACATCTCAAATAAGTATCGATAATGATCATTGTGTACAGTTATACTTTTAATGTCATAAAAGGCATAAAACTTAAGAAGCCTGTTAGTTCTAACGTGAGTGTTCAAAATGTATTTTCGTAAACTCAGTGAACAACGACATCGCGTATCAGTTGACCGCATTCAGACTGAGTAGACAGGTTGATATCGTCTGGGAATTCGACGTATCACAAAGTATGATCAGTCAGCTTGTTACCAGACATCAAGTGACATGAATAATCCTTGAGCTGCCCGATTCCCGTTTGCTACATTAGCCTGCACCATCGCCACGCAAGAGCAACCCAGCTTCAAACACATCTGAGAGCTACCAGCGGGACAAGAGTGTACGGTCAGGCAATATACGACCGGTTACACCGTTCTCGATAGCATGGTAGGTAGCCGTTGCTTATGACGCCTCAAACGGACAAATATTGCCCAAAACTGCGGCGATGAGCCTTGGCCCATGTGAGGTAAATACATCAACAATGGTCGACAGTGTTGTTTGCTGATAAGTGCAGTATCAGTGTGTACAATTATACAAAATGAAATTTAGAAACAGGCTGAAAATCAAACTGTTATGGTATACCCATAACTTCAATTTATTTTGAATACTATCGATACATATTGCAATTTCTAAAATCTAATTCAAGTCCACCTGTTGAGATGTATGAAGGTTTCTGCTCGGATGTTGAATAAATTGCTTTTGTGAATGCACCTGCTTCCCCAAGACCCGGATATTAACAATTAAAAAAAAAACATATCAAGTCATTTTTCAACAAAAGTAACCCTCGCGTGTTCAATAGTTGCAGTGCTCTGTGAGAGATTGCGTTGTTCACGATAGGATCTCGTGAAGTTTCTTTTTTGAAAAAGACAAGCTCCAGTGTTGAAAAGAGTTACATAATCATAGTGCTGATATGACGTAGAAGCATGCACTCGTACAGACATCTATGATTTATGATCTGATAGAGACCTGCAATATACTGATGCATAAGCGTCCATGTGAAAATTATTTGATTTTTATTTAAGTGCATTAGTTTACAAACTCACAAACACACGTACACACGTACACACACACACACACACACACACACATATATATATATATATATATATATATATATATATATATATATATATATATAATTTGTGTGTGTTTGTGTATGTGTATATTCTTCTGCGTTTAGCTCCAGGTATGTTTATATACATGTGTATGTACCTGACTGCATATGTATATATGTACATGCATGTGTGTAAATGTATTTATATATTAGCGTGTTTACATATATATATATAAAGAGAGAGAGAGAGAGAGAGAGAGAGAGAGAGAACCAAAATTGCAGGAAATTTGACGACAGAAAAAATTACCTAATTCGGTGTCCGGCTTACACCATTTCTTTCTATTTTTGGTTGGCATTTACGATTCAAATCACCCTAACCTTGAATAACACCTCATGTAATAAATCATATGTTTGCACATGATTTTATTCCATGATCAAACTGATCAAGCAATGAATTATGACTCAATCATTCGTTCTGGTGTATTTCTCTTATTGCGCTTGAATTTTACTGAAGACTTTATGTCGTGATACCAATTGCCATCCCCTATTTAAAAACTAACACCTGTCTCCAATCTTTAGAATGCTTCGTTGACAATGTCACAGAGGGAGGAAAAAGTATTTTCTCTGATATGAAATTTGTACAGGACCTTAAAAAAAGGTTCTTCTGCTTATGCAATACGATCTGAAAGATTTTTAAAAATGGTTTCAACATATTTTGGGGATTAATCTGTTTTGAATTCCAGTTTATCCCTATCTTACGTTATACACAAACTATGCTAATTTTTGTTAATTGTTGGTCATCATGTGCAATGTTGTTTGGTCACTTCTCACCACGAATGAAAAGGAGTTATAAAGGAATGAAAGAGAGTTACTTATGCCACGAACTTTAAGAAAACTGAAAGTATGTTCAAATGGCTCAATTAAAACATAACGTATTAAAAATGGACATTGAAAATCAATAAGAGAGTTAGAATAACTTGGAAGTGATAAAAGAAAAGTTGTTACAATATTGAAAGTGCTTATTGTTGCTCAAATCATAAAAAATTAATGAACACTAATACCATGTTTGAAATGGGGGATTTTAAAAATAGCAATAAAATAATGACTTGGTAGCGATAAAACGGTAAATTGAAAATATCAATGTTATAAAGGAATGAAACAAGGTAGACACCAAATTAGGTATGGCAATTGTTCACCCTAGATTTTAAAAGATCGAGATTACATTCATCAGGAAAAGACTGGGAAGGGAACTTAAAAATCAGACAAAACTAAAATTTCAATTTATATTTATTTCCAAACTTTTTGTATCCTTTAATTTGTATGAGCAGACTCTATTTTTGCACCTACATCATTACCACAAATCACTTGATACATCAGTTAATTGGACAGAAACAAGATGAAATTGATCTTCTAAGCATTACAATACCCGCAGTCATTCTTATTAGTCTTGCTTATGTAAACACACATATCAAGTTATACAAACCATATGTTGAGTGAATAGAATTATATGTGATGGACATATGAGTCGATTGGTGGATATAGCAAACCATCAAAGAATTAACCTGTTTAATTGAAGTCTGCAGTACGGTCTGTCCCTGGGGCACAAATACCAACAGTGACCGCCCGAATTGAAATTTTATCATCAATTCGACGTGCCGGTCATTTTTTCCTAAAGGTCGCGTCTTCCATAATGAAAAAATATTGTGTGTGAATGCAAATAATCATCTCAAAAGCAATGAACAAAAAATGCCAATAATATAAAAACGCATTAAATGTTGTGATGTGCGGATATATTTTACCATTCCCAACCGTCACCGTATAAGCTGGTGCATAGGATAAAGGGCATGCTGTGCTTAAGTAGTTGCAACATGGGACTTGTCTCCTGTTGCCAGTGTGTCTATTTCCCAGATCAGCTTCTCAGTTCGGCCAGTGGTCATCAGCACTATTTGGCTTGTGGACAAGGCGAGCAACTTGAAACCGCCTACGTACGTCAACAAATGCTCTAGTCCAGCTAAGGTCAAACTCATGGGCTTGGTATTAACTCTGTTAATGGACTCGAATTCGCAAGGGAAAACATTTTTTAAGCTTATATTGTCTGTGCTACAGTTTTACGTCATTGCTAATTACCTTCTGGTAGTATTAGGCTTTAATGAATTAATATAATTACTTAGATAATCCAAATCAGACTCCCGTTATTACTACATCCTCGGAGATTTGAGAGTGCTGTAGTAACGAATTTGCCGCTCTAACTAGTGGATTTTATACGAATTATATCAATGATGAACAAAAACAAGGGACCGATTCCTCCTTTCACAATGTAATGCTCCATATACAGGTTATAGTTCTGCAAATAAAATGAATGAACCAAAAAGTTATTATGCTAATCTAGTTTATAAAATAAGACACTGAAATATTTCAGTACTCCTGGTGCAAACTAATCCCCCAAAAATAAGTTTTCAAAAATAAGAAAATAAATGTGTCGTAAGAACGCATGTGTAATTAAACAGTGCTGTTAAAATGAGAACTGTTACAACGAAAGTTTAATGAATTTCTGTTAGGATATGGCTATGGTTAGCACAATCACAGTCGCCATGAGGGAAATGGGAAATGCCTTTGTGCAGTCGTGGACTTATAATGACTGTTGCTAGGTATATATTATTGAGCCAAAACATTATGACCACTTGCCTATTCACGTGTTGGTCTTCTGCGTCTGCAGAACATTTCTTCGCCGACCAGGCACAGATTCTACGACCTTGAAAGGTTTCCTTTGAAATCTGATGTAAAGATATTGACAGCAGGTCTTTTAAGTGCTTTTTGTCGCGTGTACCCTATTCTGCAGAGCAAATTTGGTGGTCCAATACATTCCATAACTGCTCAAGGGGATTGAGATTTGGGGTTGTTTGATAGCCAGTGAAGTGAACTTTTTTTCATATTCTTGAAAACCATTTCCGTACGATTCGTGCAATGCAGCAGGGCACATTGACCTTCCGTAAGATACAACTTCTTTCGTTGAAGACTCTTTTTGATTGACTCAGTTTTTTTCCCGACTCAAATATAACTTGATGCCAACCACGTATTGTCAAAGTATTTCCATTTGCATATCTAAAACATGCATTACTTGATATGCCATATGGAATTGAACACTGTACACGATTGTCTACATTTACCAAATATGTACGTAAGCATCCAAGCAATTGAACGGTTCGTATACTTAATAAGCTGAACAAAATAATTATTCAAGTTCTATACGATATTCAGACCGTTGTCTCACTTCATAGCAAATTAAAAAATTCTGAACTGAAATTTGACAGGTAATTACTACAAATTCTGAGCAAATTTGATTTGAATGTAAAAACTATAAATGGAATTCAAAGTTATTCAGGGGAATAATTATTGGAACGAATTATAACCGATGAAATTAAACGTGTCTGTTCCAGAACCATTTTTTCTAATTTGCAGCTGTCAGTTCAAATATTCCGCTTAATTTGGAGTATAAGAACCCTAAATTATACAAGAACAAATGCGCTTTAGGATCTTTCATCATGAACGAGTATTTTTTTTTTAGCACTAAAGATCCAAATGATTTTCATCCTTCATATGGTACACGGATACCTTGAATAGTGCGATTTTCATGTGGTACAGTAAAGGGATTGCTTCACAAATGGATACAATTAAGTACAAGCTGAAATAAAAGCACATCAAGTTATAGTAAGGCCTTGAACCGTGTCGTTTCGAACAAATCTTGGAATGAATTGACCGTGCTAATCGGGGTGTACCTGTATAGTTTTTTAGATGATCTTCAGCTGTTGACCTTATATATTTTGGTATACATTTATGTTTTTAAACCTCATGGTGATACAATTGAGGATTAAATCTCGCAATGAATTAGTTATATCCAGGATCCAGGCTGCAGTAAATCATTAGTTCGTGCATGTACTTTTAAATCAACTGGTAAATACCCGTTACTTTGAGAACACTGTACTTAAAACTGTGTTCCGGACCAGAATGTAATCTCTTTAAAATATTGCAGACAGTCATAATATCCACATATGAGCACTCAAGAAATGAGATTGGTTTCAGATCCGTAGTGAGAGTAATATTCAGAACAATGATAG
>OY735213.1:46529449-46534449 GCA_963457665.1 Thysanoteuthis rhombus
TCTCTCTCATATATATATATTTATATATATATATATACATACGTATGATAGCTGAATTTGTTTGGCATGACAAAAATATCGTCTTTTGTACCTTAATTTAGATGAAAATGACTAGACATGAATATATGATAGAAACTCACGGTCTTACAAAGAGAAATAATTTCATAATCTGATCAATGAATGTGTTGTATCCTGAACCAGTACAAGGGTACCATGAGCCCTAGGTGAGATTTAGAACTTGCTCATTCGGTTCCATTGTATCAACATTTTCGTTCCAGTCAGGTATGCGCCCCTTAGATTTTTGCACCTTTGCACTATTTCAGAAGACAAATCGTGTAAGCTTTTTTTTTTCTGATGATTTTACATACTGGTAACTCAAACGAACGAGCCCAGTGGAAGACAAAATATATATAAATACAGGTCTTGGGAATCACTCAATAGAAACCATCAAACGACCGATTTTTTTTTTTTTTTTTTTTGTAATATATTGTATTTTGGATGATCAATTAATAATCAGGAAAAGAAAGGGTGATCAAAGTAATATAAGTTGCTTCTCTGGCCTTTTGTTAAATCATTAAAAGGTTTGAATTAAGAATAAGAAAATGACTGAACGCAGCTGGACACAATCTAACCAACCAATTTAGCATAAACTTATATTGTAGTTTGAACACCCCATCTAGAACATATTTTTGAAAAAAAAGCGTTTTCTTTACATAAAAAGAATAAATGTTTTAGTTTTCAACACTTTAGTTCCGTTAATGTGGCCTATACACACGGCGTATGGATAGATTGATAGATAGACTGATAGATAGATGGACTCACTTGATAGTTTACGTTCACGATTTAAAATACTTATATGATTGATTTATTTTGTATACTAAAAGTTGATTCACTAATATATATATAAAAAAAGTTTTCGAATTTCCCCTCGAATTTTAGTCTATGTATTATTCAGTGTTGATCTCAACATGGATTCAGTAAACATTTAATATTTTATTCATTTTTATCATTAAATGACGTATTACAACCTATTGTATTAATTTGACTACTATCCCTCCCACATCTTAATTGTTAAACTGTTTTCGTCACAACTCAACTCGGGCAGTGAATTTACTGCTAATTGCACGCTCCCGTAGCTTGACAGCCCCATTCGTGGTGTATTAAAACGACTAAAAAGTTAATATTAAGGGAGGTATTAGTAATAAAATTTTATACCAAAAGTTTGATAGGTATTTTCCGCAGTCTTGTTAATTCCACTCAAATACAATATAAAGGGAGATTACTTGTGTTGTATCTTCGCCCAAAGCTGTTATCAGCGCCTGCTTTTCATATTACCTTCTACTGCTACCATTTCAACTTGATAGAATTAAGTAGTGATAGACGCTTGTTTTCATCGGTTTTCAACCTTTCGTGTGATCGTCACGGGAAACGTTCTCTCACTTGAACAAATGAACGTGTTTTGTGGTAATCGTATGGATGAGGTTCACGAAAAAGGGAAGTAACTAATATAGACACGATCATTTATGCTGCTGACTGATCCTGGGCCAACTGAAAAAGAGGAAAAAATGACCATCCAAAACTGTATTCCATTAGATAAAACTATAAAGGATGTAATTTATAATCAGAGCTTAGTGTTGAGATTGCAATTACCAAAAAAACTTAAATATTTTTTTATATCTATAACAATAAAAGGAATAGGCAGTTTATATTGGTGACATAAAATGATTAAATAGATTTTCTTTGTCATTTCTAGCATTATTTCTCCACATTAACCCACGTAAATAAAAAGTGAACAGTCTCCTATTCGTTCAAAATCGTCTATGCAATTTATTATGCTTGATGCTTTCGTTATATACAGCATCTGTAATAGCTACCCCCATTTCTTGCGAACCTAATCCGAGCAATTACCCACTTTGGTCTGCTTTATGAAAAAAAAGTGAAATGTGGATGATTATCTACTTATACAATAAACATCGTGATTTTCTTGTTCCTTTGACAGTAACCGTCGACTTGTCTACTTAAAAGTAACATTTTCACTGATAAAAAATATCTCTTTCAAGTGATTTGAAGTGATATCAATTCTTTAAAAATAGAAGATCTCTTTTTTTATATACCTTTGTTTATCATACAATAAATACACATACAACAGATACTCTCTTTCTTTCTCTTTCACTCTCTGTCTTTCATGTGTCTATTCACCTGAAATGACATTACCTAAATCAGATAACAGAATTACACCTGAGGCTAAACATATCTCCTAGATATTATCTCCTTTTACCACGAATAGCGAGAATTCCATGGAGAAAAAAGATGTAAATTTCCAAGAAAACTGTTTATTAAGGGGAAGCCATGAGAAATCAGGAAAGTCCAGCAAAATCTCCTGACAAACAACAAGTGTATGTTACAACAACACGGCTTAATTCAGAATTTAAGTACCTTAAATACAGACTTTTAATTCACGTATTGAAAAGACTTGACATTCCCTAGAAATCACAAAAAGTATTTTCCCTTATTTGTTCAAAATTCATGTACGTTGATAAATAGTGTAGCATTTTTACTTGAGAAGACTCAATCATTTATTCCTCTGTGATTTGCCTCTATCTAGATTATCTCCCTTTCCCTCCACTTAGCTGAATGAGAACAACAACACTCCCTTATAAGCAGTAATAAGCACGCACTGAAAATTTCATCTGTGGAAATCTTCTGATACTTTTTTTGTTTTTTAGTTGTTTTTTTTATTTAAATACAGGTAGTCTCTACTTTCTGAAATTTCGTTTCACGTCTCTCTGATTATAGAGCACGCACCCTCTCTCTCTCACATCCAGTCTTCGGTACTTCCCATCATCACGACTTCCGATAACTCAGACTGACATACCATCTTGACCATGGCTGGAGGTCAGAGTAAGCTACAAAAAATCCCCTTATAAAATTGATAGCAATCGCTTCTTCGATTAATGCTATTTGGGTGTACAGAGGGCTTTTATGAGAGTGCACTACTTTTGAATAGCGGGATAAATCTGTATATCCGTGTTTTGATTTGTTTTGCTTTTGTTTGTTTCTTTCTTTCCTGGGGATTAGCTACTTATAAAGGAATCCCACCCGGGTATCATTCCTTTATTTTTCGATCATTGCAGCTGTTTCACTCACTACCTTAAATATTTTGGTTTGAGCAAAATTTATTCCTCTAAACTGTCTTTCCTTTGTTCACACACACACACACGCACGCACACAAACCCACACACTTATATATAAGAAAAAAATAAATGAGATCTGTTATGACAGAAGAAAAAAACCAGTAACCGTCTGAAGACTAGATCAACCCAGCGAGTATTATTCTTTAATGTGTGAAATTTGTAAACAGAAACTACATAAATATCGCTTGGCCGTTTTCACATATCTCAATAAAAGAAAATAGATTGATGACCTTTTCTTCGTCCTCCTACTACTACTGCCAAGGATAGTGGACGCTTTGTTGAACTTGTGGGTCTTGTTTCATGGATCAAAAATCACTGTACGTCGAGCAGGATTGGTTGAGCAAAAGGTCACTAACTGATGCATTATCCGAACCCAAAGACATTCCACGAGATTCCACGTGAGTTAACAATTTTAAAAAATCCATTATTTCATGTCTTTGCTCTTTTCCCGCCCATTGTCGATATCCTCTCAGAATGATCCCTTCCAATCTTTATCGCCTGTCAGATAAATGTTCCTACTCTTCCAGTAACTCTCTAAATTGTCCCTGCCTCTCTCACTTCACCCTCTTATTGATCTACCCAACCACCTTCTCTGTCCTCTATCTTCCAACCCTTTTATAAAGTTTCATAACATTTCTGTTATGTTATTACTGAAAGCATAACGTTCGAACTTATAGATGTTTGCAATTGTCGGTCTCATCAGTTGAGCCATTGCTGTCAACTGTCACCTCTCTGCTGAAATATTGTTTCCACTCCGTCTTGTTGTCTTTCAGATCTCTCAGCCATATGGACAGGACTCTTTTTTTTTCTTTTTTTGACACACATTGAATTGTTGCAAGAGCGACTGTACCAGGCTCAAAATTTGGTTCTCTTGTTCCAAGAAGACGAGTGGGTATACGGTTGATTTAGCAAATGATGAGCTCGGAAAGTTTCCCAGCTACGACGTCACGTCTACTATTAGGAACTATACTCATCTTATTGCTTGAGATTAGCAGCAGCTGTTGGAAATGACAATTTTAATTTTTTGCACGAAATTGTCTCAGCTTGCTATCTCCTGTAGCTGTAGTGGTTGAAATTTGAATTTTCTCACGAAAGCAGTTCGCCCAGACTAGTAAATTATAATAGTAGTCACTGAAAGTGCAGATTTCCAACGCAGAAAGTTTTGCTACATCAGGGAAAAGGGCTTGATTGTATTTAGTCTTAGCTATACAATCATCTCCCAGACTCTGAGTCCTTAAGAATGATGCACGTCATTTCCTTAGTATGCAGTAGAATTTGTATTATTCACATGAATGTGAACCATAGTTGGTTCAGTGGAGTAAGTAGCGCCTTTACACTGGGTACGGCATCAGCTATCCCTGCCAGGGTCAACATGAAGGTTTTTCTCTCGGCTTGTTTTTCAAGGTTTGCAATATGTGAAATAGACGTGCCACTCACTTTATCATACGGTATTTTACCCATTGTGAAGATATTAACGGATGCACGCCTTTCCCAATCGTGTTAGTGCAAGTCTCAGTCTCTGTAGCAGTATGAACTTGGCTCACCCTGTCCATTATCCGTGCTGCTTACCAATTGGCAGACAGTATTTCCTTCATAGTTCATAATTGCACGTACTACCCAGGTGCTAGCATCTAAAAAACAGTCACAGGAATGTGCAGCAGGTAGATATATTTTCAAAGAGACACAAAGTATTTACAGAAACATCAGGAAAAATGATGCTGAGGTATGGGAATAAACGGGCAAACAGCAGTCATTGCTTTTTCGATTCCAATATAGATATTTTCATATTCTAATATATTATGCATA
>OY735213.1:46539449-46636949 GCA_963457665.1 Thysanoteuthis rhombus
AAATACTATCTAGGCTCTAAACCAATCCTTCATGCCAACCAATTTCTTTTTTTATCTTTTCATTTAAAAGAAAAAGGCGTCTCGACATGGACCGTCACTGTCTAAGCAGAACAAAGCCTCAATTCATTGAGCAACCCCACCCCTCAAAAAACATAAAACTCTAAAGCTACAAGAATCACGTAATCACCGAAGATTCCAACCTTTGCAGCCGTTAATAGGACTGGAAAACATCATTCGTCAAACATTGTAGCTTATGACATTATACGTGTCAGAATAATTGGAAAGCAGTTAGATAAGTACTCAAGAGATACATAGTAAAGGTATTCTAGGTGTACACACCAATTAGTTCCAATGAGGAAGTCGAAAAATTTGAACACTAAAACCAGTAAAGCTATGGCCCAGAAGAGAACTACTCCCATTATACTAATGGGTGACTCTAGTGCACAGGTAGAGACAAAGAAAGATCAAGAATCTTGAAATACATTTAATTTCTTCAGCAAATTTTAAGTCTCACTAAGGGTGCACGAAACCTTTGCGTTGACTCTGGTCGTAGACTATCTAATTGGAATATTAAATTTACATTCTATGATTATTAACTACGGATAATTGGACAGATACCCCAAACCCCTTAAAATGTGAAAAACAGAATAAATAGAGGAGAGCAGTGTAGGAGCCTCCTTTTCAAACCAAATAGGAAACATTTCAAATTTTGAAGCGGGCTTCAATTCGTTTTTTCCCTCAGTGACATCGTCAAAATATATTTATAAGATTAGCAAAATATTTTTTCTTGAGTATGAAACGTATACTGTCTTTAAAACTCCCAGGAATCGGTCTGATTGGTCTATATATAGTGGCCAATGACATTTGGCAGCAAGACGTCTTTGGGTTGACAAGGCAAGAATTGAGGAAATATGTGGTCAATGAATTGGCTACTTATCTCAGCATCTGTTGAGCAGTGATCTCCAAGACCGAATTTTCAAGAAACAAACGTGTATGCTTCCGGGTGCAAATTAAGGAATCGAAATAGCATAAACCTACATTGCATCAGATGGTTACTGCTAGTATGAATATGTATATATGTAACGGGAAATAAGGCCCAGTTTAACATTATGGTTACAGTGTGAATAGAATGTAGTCTCAGCTGTTAAATCCCTGAGAAGTTTTTTCCAAAACTACCGACTTGAAAACATTTGCAACAGTTCATTAAATAATGCATGCAAACTTTGTTCGGCTTTACCAGTGTTTAAGGTCCGGTACACATCGACAAACAGAGCCAGTCGTTCTATATGGATGTTCCGAAAGAATACGAACAGTGAACTTTCAGAATAACTTCTTATTGCATTGAGTTTTAAAACTGAAATTTATTGGTAGAATCATCAGATGCACTGAAACCTTTCCACAAAATGTGTATTCTTACGCTCCAATTATTTGACTGTGGTACGATTTGAAAAAGCTTCGTTAAAACTGAAATTCAAGTGTTTCTTCGTTCTTGTCAGCACACGGTTGGAAAAAAGTAGCTTTTTCTGCCTTTGGACTCGAAATTGTTCATCATCAGAGAATGTGCTTGATTCTTACCTGCGATGATTGGATGTGATATACATAAGTAGAATCTGCTAGTGCACGTTGACATCTGTGCGGTAACTGGCTTTGTTTCCTTCACAATAGGAACCAAGCTTTTTTAAATCTTCGTGCAGTCACGACACAACTTTCACATCTCAATGTAATAAAGTTTATTCTGAATTTTCATTGTTTGTATTCTTTTGGAACACACAGTAGTAGATAAATTAATCAAAATGATTGAAGCATCTCTCCCGTCACCAGTGACTAATTAATTAAATGATGATGCTGATCAAATGCAAATATGTCCTGAGCTTAATTTGTTGAGACGAAATTGAATCTCAGGAAATAATAGTTGAATTATGTAAATTGTCTCAACCTATATTTTGAAAGTGTGGTTCCAAAACTTGATAAGCGTAATCTCAAAAATGAATGTGTTTAATTAAATCAAAATCAATTTCTTGATTTAAAATTTCCATCTTATTAAAACCTGGTAGACGGCATATATATGAAAAGGTTTTGATTAGATGAAAATATTAGAATCACGAATTTGATTTTCAAATCAATTTGAGACATTGCATTTTTAGATAGTGTTTATGGCGTTTCGGATCCATATTCTCTATTTATTGACTGCAACATATAGTTAATTGGACTTCTTCTTATTGTCAGACACAATATTTTCACCTGACAGCTGGTTGCAATAATTTTTCTTGATGTCTTAGTTACATTGTCGTGTAAAATTTCCTTTTTTTCAAATCACTGTACACAAAATGTTATTAGTCAAAATCAATATAGTCCAAAAGTATCAGCAAATACAAGCCGCACAAGTCATTTTTTTATCATTGTCATTTCAATTAATATTTTAAAATTAATTTTAGCATCTTAAAGCATGTAATTTAGTTTATATATATATATATATATATATATATATATATATATATATATATATATATAAAATAAGAAAGAAAACATTTCAGAAAATGTCTAGGGTAATACTGATGCCGATATCCATGCATTCAGACAAATCAGTGTGGCCAGCATTGATGTGCACCGGGAAAAGACTGGGATAAATGAACGGAAGTTTTCTTCCTGAATTACATAGACGAATTGAGGACATTCGTCGATTAAAGTACCAATGACTTCCATCTATCATACGAGAGACATCTGCCTGAGTTCCAGACACAAAACAAGGACATCTATCGATTAAAGTGCCAATGACTTTCATCTATTATGAACCAATCTCTGGAAACCTATTGAGATGGGTAAAAAACGATACGCGTTTTTGTTTACATAATATGGGCTAAACGCTGAAATATTTAGCTTTCTAGTTCGATTGGTGGGGTCTGCATAACTGATGAATACATTCATACATAGCCAGTCAGACTAACTTGAAAACTGAAGAAACCCATTTTGACGGTTTTAGTTGATGGTTTCTGACATAGAAGTGTCACAGGAAAGAACTAAAAGATCAAAGTCAATGAGGTACTTGTTGATTATTTTTCGGCTTAAGTCGTAAAATTCATTTGCACTATTGATGAGGAAACATGCAATGTCAACCTGGAAAGTATTTAGCAAAATTTCAGATTGACAAAAAGAAAATAGCTTAACTACAACATAGTAATCTAATCGACTCCAAAGTACACCCCTGGAACCCCAGACATATTTTAGAGTTCCGTTTAATCTTTAAAAAAGTCTGTAATGTCTTCAATCGGCAGAGAGTTACAGGTGGCAGAGAGCCGATTCTGGACGGCAGGTTGGTTGACATACCATAGTTGGAGAATTGTTTCGCAAAAACACCCGGTACGAGGATGGGCAGGTTCAATCATTGTGAGTGCGACGGCCCTGCAGTAAAAAAATCACTCAGTGGTATCTCACTGCCGATTTAGTAACCCCACAGAAGAGCACCAATTCATGCATTCACAGTAAGCTCTCCTCTAATTTGTTCTAAAAGTACATCGAGGCTACGCCATCAGTTCTCGAAATGTACGAAACAGCTTGAGAAATCGTATTTTTCTTGGTTCTTAAAAGACTTGAGCATCTTCGCTTATTCAATGTCGTTTCTTTCCGCTTAAACAGCTCCTGTCCTAGTCAAATTATATTCTTTAAGCAAATGAGTGGAGCCATTAGGTTGGCTACGCCAATCGACCCTGCCTGGGCTTCGTAGATCTCAAGATTTTTATTGTTCAAGCTTGCAACAGAATTAGAGATCACTAGCGCCGTGAGTGGTGTGGGTTACTTCACCGTTCTTGGTTACAACACCTGATACATGTAAGTACTGACCAAGCTCAGCATTGCTTAACTCCAATGATCGCACGAAACTCAGTATATCCAACATTAATTTGCCGTCAGCATAGGTTTTTTCAGTTTTCAAGTAGGTCTGGCTGGTTCACTGTGTATGTATGTATCATGTGTACAGGCTGCACCAATTGAGCTAGACGACTGGGGAATGGTAAATTTACTCCTTATTGTTTTTCGGAAATTGTGTCCTATAAAAATAAGTGTTTAGTGCAGGACTCAATTTACAATGTAAGTTTATGCTAGATTACTATTTTTCGTACGGCTGTTTTTTTGCAATTTTTTACCCCCCCCCCTTTTTTTCTTTCTTCTCTATCCTCCTTAGGCCTTGCAGTTCATGGAAAAAAAAAAGAATAATAATACGTTGGAGAAACTTTTTTTTCTTTTAAAATTCAGCCTAGTGGCTGAAATAGTTGCGTTTCAAGTGAAAATTGACCAAGAAGCAGTGAAGCTTATCCTTCATTCTTATCTTTTTTTTCCCGATTCAGTCTTTCTTCTTCTAAATTCAGTCTCAGTTATTCGTCTCCCTCTTTAGGTCAGTCTTCTTTTTTTTTCATTGTTATTTATTCATTTTTGTTCTATTCTATTTCTTGTTCGTTTATTTTTTCCCTAGCTTCATTCCACTCTTGGGTGGATGCTACCATCCATTGTGTTCTCATATCCATTCTTTTACACAATTTGCACGTTTCTGTGTAAACTTGATTATCTTAATACAATGCAATATGAATAGAACTTCACAACACCACGTTGGCGTGTGCTGATATCTACTTATTTTAATAGCGATGACGTATTGTGAGTCTGCTTGCTAACGTACACACGCAGATACCCACTGCTGCATAATAGTTACCAATAATGTCGCAGACCAATACGCTAGTCTAGTGTCCTGAATCCATCCTAGTCGCCACACTATTACGGCTTCCTAACGGACTAAATTGAGCTTAGTAAATTACCATTTCCACTTATTTAGGCACTTACAATCTTTTGCACTTATATATTTACATTGACTCTCGTGTGAGTGAAAAGAATTGACTTGGTATCTCTGCTCACGGAGGATATAGTGTCTCAAATTTGCGATATTTTGTGAGTAATGGTCTAAAACGTGCATCGTTTCATTTGGAATCTCTTATAGAACTTGAAATGCTTGATAAGTTATCCGTCTTCTTATCAATCATCGGCAAGCAATATAGGAATAAAATAGCAAATCAGATGTTTTATAAATGTTTACAAACAATCAAACAGAGACGACGTTAGTAAAAAGATGCCTTCATTAATTAACGGTCTGGAATCTGCTCCTAATCAACAGCGAAAATCCAGATGTTGAGGGCAAACAGATTAAGATTGCTGACGCACCATGGGTGAAGAGTTGTCTAACTCATGAAGCATCAAGAATAGGCAGGCACGGCCGTTGTTAAAACTACGGTAACGTAGTACACATGGTCAGTCGATGGTATTTCACTGTCAACTGAGTAACCTCACGGAAGAGCAAGCACAGTAATGTTGTGGCTACTATCTTTTCGGGAGATTTACTTATGGCCATTATCCTACTTTGTCACTGATCGATCAAAGCAAAAAAGAAAAAAATAGAGGCGATCATGTTGCTATGGTTCAAAAGTCTCTCTCAAACTAATTTGAGCAGAAAACAACTCATCACTTGCAAGTTTATAATCGATCATCTGTTCAGACTTGTTCATAATATGTCAGAATAAATTAATGTCTCGAATAAAATCATCACTGATGTGACAATTGATGTCTGGCATTGGTTCAAAATTGAATATTCCCACCTTTGCTCGAATGTTACATTTTCAGTAATGACAGAACGTAAATGGTAGTTAGATTAATAAGAGGGTAAAAAGTAAGATGATAGAAAAGAAAATTAGGTAGTTTGATAAGCAAATAGGATATTATAGGGAAGAACAGAAAGTTAGGTAGGGGTTTGGAGAAAAGATCAGGGATAAATAGTTAGATTGTCTAACGAGGTCAATAACTATCGGGTAGTACAGTGAGACAAAGGGCAGAAAAATGTTTACTGGAGAGTGGGAAGATTTTTGCATATGAAACTTTTCGATTAGTGGATAATATTTCGGAAATAAAACATGGGTGAGCCACATAAGTTGGAAGATACAGGCGAACGCGCAGAGAGGAGCAGAGGCATAAAATAATAGTTGAGCTTAGTTGTTAATACCCATGGAATTTCTGCGGGTTCCGGTGGTTTTGTTTTTGCTTTCTATCTTTGAATATGATCCTGCAAATCAAAATCCATTCTTTGTGACTAACATATATATGTGTATAATGTATTTTCGCAATGTCTGTCTTGAGAAATTTAAACGAAGCAAAGAAACTCATATTTAGCTGCCTGTATTTTCAGTCATTTTCATCAAGTCAGATCACCTCAAAGGACAATTCTATTCATTTTTATCAACAACATTTTTTTTTTGTTTTTCTGTTCAATTTAGGGGTATTTCAGAGTGAGCTTATAGCAAATTTTGATAAAAGGCGAGGATTCGAATCATAGATATATCATCCAGATGCATAGGTCGATCATTTAACTAGGTAGTTTTTAGAATTGAAATCATAGCAAGGTGTTTCAGAAAGAATAACGTTCTTCAAAAACGCTTACATATGTGTGTGTGTGTGTGTGTGTTTGTGTAATATTTACGTAATATAAACATTCTTTTGATAGAAAACATTGCTGCTGTCGACTGGTGTTCCTCTGTATGTTATATTTTATATATAAAGGCACCAGACATAAGATATCTTCCTCAATTATCATATAACATTCGATAGGAAATCGATTAATCCATCAGTAAATGTCGAAACTAAAAATGCCAAAATTTGACCAAATTAGATTAGTTCTTCACTTTATTATGCAATTCTAAATCTATGCGAATTCAGTATCACGTTATTGACCAGTGTAGAATGATAAGACCCATCACTCCCAATATCTTACACTTAATGGGAGATGGCTTATTTCCAACTACAGAACTTAGTGGCCGATAAGAAAAAAATATTTATACATTATATTTGATATTGACCTAAGCCTGTAAGTATGCTCAAGTGCCTTCTCTCGAATACACACACGTATATATAGATATAGATATAGATATTGTGTCATCCACAGACAGCTTTTTCGATGTATTACATCTTTTCAGTGTGGTTATAGACTTCCTATTATCCCATCTAGTACTGCGATGCAGGATTGAAACCTTCACATCAAACCTGGAGCTCCTCTGGACTACGGAACTGGATGGTCAGTAAGACTGAATTTAAGCAATATATTTATTTACACAGAAATCCCTCGTCAATCAGAGCACTCTATTCTTATGGAAGAGAATTGCATAAGCTTACAATGGATGAATACCTCACTTAAAGACTGCTCAATCCTGAATAGAGGAGCATTAATATCATATATATATATGTATATATATATATATATATATATATATATATATATATATTTATATATATATATATATATTTATATATATATATATTTATATATTTATATATATATATATTTATATATATATATATATTTATATATATATATATTTATATATATATATATATATTTATATATATATATATTTATATATATTTATATATATATATATTTATATATATTTATATATATATATATTTATATATATATATATATTTATATATATATATATTTATATATATTTATATATATATATATTTATATATATTTATATATATATATATTTATATATATATATATATATATATATATATATTTATATATATATATATATATATATTTATATATATATATATATTTATATATATATATATATTTATATATATATATATATTTATATATATATATATATATATATATATATATTTATATATATATATATATATATATATACATATATATATATATATATATATATATATATATTTATATATATATATATATATATATATATTTATATATATATATATATATATATATATTTATATATATATATATATATATATATATATATATATATATAATGTGCATTATCTGGACACATATTTGTATTTTGTGGATGAGAGTAAATGTTTTTTTACAATTTACCTTTTTACATGAGCGCATGGAGAATTCAACCTTGTGTGGTGCTAAAATACTGACAATTGTACGTGTAAAGCAGATAGTATTATTTCACTCTAACGTCTATATCCAAAGTAGGTAGGTAGGTAGGTAGGTAATGTGTGCCGTCTCTTAAGACTGAATGGATATAACGGTCAGTGATGACGTCCCGGTTTCACTTGCAAGTGCCAACTTTGTGATACGAGTTAGTTTCAAGTCAGGCCAAGCAGGATTTTTTCCCCAGGAAGGGTTACCTTTACGCTATTAACATTGTATTGTACTGAGCTAAATCAACTACCGGTCGCACGTGGGAATTTGTCCTAATCCAAAGTTTCCCACACTCTTCGTTCATACTGAGAACCGAACCTGTGGCCCATGTGTGAGGCAGACCTGCAATCCATTACAGTATATTACCATGCAAGGCAAAGATTCAAGTGAAAAATACATCACACATTCAAAATGCTGGCACCTGTTGTCAATCATCAACTCAAACGAAGAAATCCAGTTCCAATAGGGATCAACCAAGATGAAATTTCGAGGTGATTCACTATTTCTGTTGTATAACAAATAAATCATACCGTACTCTCTATAATGTAGAGAAGGCTCATCGACATTCAAAGGGTTGCCAATTTATATCTTTTCTCAATTTTTCGGCCATTGACAGCACTCCTAAATTCTGCAAAAAAATTGATACAACATATCTAAATCGCCAACATTGGACTCCTTGAGAAATAAGAAAAAAGCCGATAAACATTATTTTTTTTAAACAAATATCAACATTGCTAACCCTAAACTGCTTACTGTTAATGTTGTACACGCAAATTTTCGGTCGATTGATTTTTCGGTCTTCTTCAGGTGCTATATCCATGATATTCGAGATTGGGACCAGAGAAAAAGAGTCTCTTCTCTCTTGCAGAAAGTACGTATTACACCTGTAGGAAACCAAAGAATGAATCGACCGAAGCATTGAGTTATAAACATAAGCATCGAGATGGAATTTAATAGTCGGAAATATCTTTGAATGACCCCATATTTGAACGGAGAATTCCAGACTCAGCGTATCTGTTAAGAAACACTTCTTAGACCATGACTTTTCATTCATTCATTTATCATCATCATCATCATCATTCAAATCATCGTAATCAATTGGTCATTCAAATCTGTTTGGGTACTCATTCCATCTCTATGGTCTGCCAGTATTTTCGACTCTGTGAGTGACTTTGCTGAAGCAATCCTAATTCGTCCTGATCATCACGCCATTTTACTTCTTACCAACAAGAATCTCTCCCATGTTCTCTAGGGATCCATATTTTTGGTCACGATATCCAATGGTGGTTTAATGCTCTCGCAATATCGCCTGTCTATTGCGATTATCGTACGCTAATGGTTTCTAGTATATCCTGTTTTGCCTCTAACATGATTTGTTTTGTCTTTCCATCAGATGCATAGCATAATATTTCCTGTGCAAGATGCATGATTCTCCTTTCGAGAACCAATTTCTTGGTTCCATGCTTTTGGGGTCTGTAGTTGACTATTTGAAGGATGCAGAATTTGTACACTCCAAGACCAATAGATAAATATTATAGTGGGCGTGAGGAGGGAGCAACGACCTTGAATTGCCCTGGAATTTATAATCTCCACCCGGAACGCCAGTTGTACTCACGCTCCTTAGTTTGTACATCTACTCTCCATGTTCTTGAAGATTGAACTTGCTCTACCAAACGCTTTCTAATCTATCATGATTCTTTGCTTGATTTTTTCCATGGTGTTTTAAGGAGATTCGTTGTTCCAGGTAGATCAATAGGGATCAATTTATTTGAGCTACACATTTTCGATTGTGACTGAACTCGCCCACTCTCAATGACCTTTCTGCTCACACAATCACAAAACTGCAGCTTTTGAATTCATTCCATGATAAAACATTTGCGTGTCATTGGATCAGTGATTCTCATCAATTTGAAAGGATCAAATGTGTTCTCTTAGTTAGATTCGTGTACACGAAAATCAGTGAAAAAATGCTTTCGAGCTCACGGCTCTACAGAGGTTTGTTGAGATTATACTATTGTAAAACGAAACTAGATCGAATACTGCATTCCGTGTTTGGACCAATGTTTAACCTAATATTGAAAGAAGATGGAACTTTTTTTTAAGTATATCAGATACCTTTTGAACACTTTGATGTGTGTCAGTGTGTGTGTGTTTGCGTGCACAGGCCTGAAAAAGTATATAACACGTAGCTGTTTATAAACTCAAACAAGAAAAAAACAAAGATTTTGTTGATAGATTTGCGTTTCCATATTATCACATAATGATTCATGAGTGAGGCTGCACTAATGAAAGTGACCCTGATTGCTTATTCGATCGTGGGTCGATAATGAATAGCATACGTGAATTATCCCAAATCTCTTATTGTGTATAAGTGTTCAAATATCCTGGAGACGCGTTCCTGTATTTGTGAGCCGGTTGCCTTTATATTCCTTCACAGTAACGCTGGGAAGTATGCAAGAGTGTGTATGTGTGAAAACACACATTTACTCTAATGGATTCCTCCCAAACGGTGTGCAATTACTGCAAAGAACTACTCAGAAACAAGCCAAGAAATCTGATCATACCAATGTTTTTTTCGGGATGATATACTATTTACTTAGATGGTGGGGAGCAAATGTTATGGTTTCAACTAAATGGATCTAGTTTCCTGATGTGAATGAAGAAATCTGTTTGCTCAACGGAGGCTTTCCAAAAATACCTCCGAAATAATGAGAGATATTATTGGCTAGCATGAAGACTACTGGAGCCCAAGAACCTTACAACACTGCTTGAAGAAGGTTTATTTCCAAGCTGATTACTTCTGGTTAGGCTGACCAAGCATTTCCTGGTTTAAACTGGATGTGAGTCTATTTATACAATGACCATTGTGACTTTATTTTCGTTAGTTTTCTTGCTCATTGCCAGGGACTCTCACGCTTATACAAGTTCAATAGTTTCTTTCCAAGGAATATTGTCATAAAATTTAAAATATGACCGTGAAATTGTTACTTGTTATTAGATATTTATAACTTCAGAATTGTAGCATACACAGCAATTCTTTTTTAATCGTATTTCCTGCATATAAGACACACACACAAAAAGATGCCTCTCAATTTTTGCATGCATCTCCTTGAGAAAAAACAAACCTCTTCCTTCCTGACTTTCATAGCCCTCGAATCAATCGGGTTATTTATATGCTCGTAATCAAATCTGATTTTACCCCCGGAGTGGTTGCCTGTTCCTCTCATTCGCACGGTGCAGTAACGTTAGTAAACAACTGATAAAAAGATAGTCCCCCGAGACAGAACTTTGAAGAAATATCTTATATGCAGGAAAAAAAGGTGATAATGGTTGGAAAAGCTCCACCCAAAGAAGAAAAATCAAGATGATATCATTACTAATAATACTCTGGATGAAGGTAAAAACAATGAGGCATATGGTGCCGAGCGATCAGAAAGTATCAATGGTAAGTTTTGATGACCCAATTTGATCTTTTTCCATCTGTGAATGCGTTTAAGGTTCAGTGTACAAGACAAATGGTACAAATAAGAAGGATTCCTGATGCAAAGGGATGTGAGGTCGATTCTTACTGAATTCTTATCCTTTATTTCGAATCAAAGCTGTTTTTCTTACTAACATTCGTAGACTGACATTCCAAGTATTTACAATGAAATACAATTCCAATTAAAGAAAAATAAATGCTATATATATATATATATATATATATATATATATATATATATATATATATATATATATATATATGTGTGTGTGTGTGTGTGAGTGTGTAAACTATTCAAGTCAAGGTATTAGACAGTACATACTATTTACTCAAGCACTTCTAGTCACTGCTGACTCAAATCTCTATATTTTAATATAAAATCCAATGAAAGCATTCTAGCCTATAACGAAACCTTCAACAATAGAACAATTAAATAGCCAAGAACTGAAACACCCGTATGCAACACATTTAACACTCGATAGCTTCAACTTCAATGACAGTTCCTCCATATATATATATATATATATATATATATATATATATATATATATAGATAGATAGATGGATAGATGATGACTCTTTATATATGTATTTGAGTTGAAGCTGAACGAGAGAAACTATCACATGTAAACGCTACATATGATTCGATTAGATCTGATTTAGAGATCTGTACTGATTTTATAGCTCTCTTTTATACCTGCCTATGCACAGTTATTAATAGAGGCCTCCAAATCACCCTCTTCACTAAACCCACAGGCACTCACAACTACTTCGATTCTGGATCGAGACACCCAGAATACGTTTTATTTTCACAAGCACACAGAATTGGGAGAATTCACTCTACGAATATTGAACTCAAAAGACACAGCTATAACCCTCTACAGCATTTCATTAAACTAGAATGTCCCCCAGAAGATACAAATAACCAAATAAAAAGGCCGCTAAACTATCAAGGGAAGTAACCCTCAGACTCCAACAAAAATACATCTGATCGCGTACCAGTAATGAACACCTTCAACATTACACTTCCACCCTTGGCATATGTGATTTATAAGAGATGAAATATTCTCACACTCAAAACAAACGTCATCGGATCATTCGTAGAACTATGTGCCATCGCCTTCTGCCGACCCCAAAACATCAAATACATGATTAGCAGTAACAATATATGAAACAATTAAATCTCACATAACAACATGCCTAGAAACATTAAATTCTCCCAACCGTGCATCAAAAGAAATGATTTATGTTGCCACCGCCTTGAGCACAACCAAAACCTTCAGTATCTCTACCGCTTATAATATTATCTGCCATGACCCCAACTGTCATAGCAAAAATATTATATATCTCTTTGAGTGTAATAGATGCAAATGACAATACATAAGTAAGTCCAATCGGCAATTCAAGATTATAATTCATAACTATAGGCACAGAATCGAATCTGTCAATCATCAAACCTGATTCTTGTAGACCTACACTTCTACCACTCCAGACATAATTTTGCCACAGGTGGTAGGCTTAGAATCATTGGAATTGTTTCTTAAAAATGCACCTACAGACACAATAGAAATTCTAGAAAGATATGAAGATAAGTGGATAAACAAACTTAGAACCCTTACCCCTAACCGACTTAAGACTGAACTTAACTACCCTAACCACACTGATTTCCAACATCATAACCCCCCTACTAACAAGAACCCCACATCAAAACCTTACCTGCGTTTATGTTTATCCAATATTGGGAGCTTCACCCAGTCACAGAGACCATTACCTATAAATATCTTTGTATGGTATTTCATTTGTACAACTCAAAAACTTGAGACTTTCTACAAATACATATCGATTATGAAGTTCCTTGACCCCATTTCCCAACCATCATATATATATATATATATATATATATATATATATATATATATATATATATGAAATTGGAAATGAGTTTAGAGCCCGATTTCTGTTTAAATTATTTCTGTTTTTTCCGATAGAATCTTCAGATTGTTGGCTATTTGACCATCCCTTTGTTCTTTATAGGAGACATTTATTTACTTCCACTTTTTGGGTGTTGTAAAGATTAATTCATTTAATGGATATTAATTACTAATATATATATATATATATATATATATATATATATATATATATATATATAATCTTTCTCTGTCTCTCTGTCCGCCACTCTCTCTTTCTCTCTCTCTCTATATATATATAGAGAGAGAGAGAGAAGGAGAGAGAGAGAGAGAAAGTTGTCCTGCAAAAAGGTTGAGACAGGGGCTGAGCGTGTTATGTAATTGGAGATGTTTATCTACATAGAGTTATTCCGAACATGTCTCACAGAAGAAAACCTTCACCTTCAGCAGAAAGGTCTGATATCTTTACCGTCGGTACAGCAGTAGATGGTCATGTAAAATCAGTAAAATGAATCATTTCAAGGCAACCCTGCATCCGTGGGTCAACTAACTGAATTGTTGATAGTAACGGCTGCTTTGAGAATTGGTTGCTGGCTAGTGTGAATAGGGAGTATCCCAGGGTCAGGTCTCCAGGAGACAGATTACCATAGGGACATTCTTGGAAGGGAAAGAAATCATGTAATTGAATAATTGGATAAAGGCTTGGGAGGAGTGAAGATTAGCTATGTTGGTTTCATAGAACAATTTGAAATATTATAATCAATAGTTTTATTATCGGTAAACAAACCAGTTATTAAGAATTCTTACCTCATTTTAGAGAGAGTCTGTTCGAATTAGTTATGATCTTCCACTTTTCAAATTTTATCTCTCGTCTTTCTGTTTATTTATTAATTTATACCTTTCTTTTAATATGTTTTTGATTTTCGGTTCCTGGTCGTGAGAGTGATTGGGTTTTTTTTGAGATTTGTTTTCAAAAATATATATTTGATTTTTGTAATACATCATTGTCTTTCAACTTATGAATAGGTGTTAGTGTTAGGGGTTGTTTGTTGTTAGGGTATTTTTTTAGTGATGGAATAAAGCTTAGAACAATTGTTTTGGGCCACGGGAACGCTTTACATTCTTCAGTCAACATTCCTTATCGTCTTCCGACTCCTGTATATTCAAATTCCCCTCAATTATATTCGAATTGCACCCCCACGTTCAGAATCACCCCAATTCTTTAGATTGATACACCACCCATTATTGTGGTTGAACTTTTCCATTGATATGATGAAAAAAAAAAAGAATTTTTTTGTGAATTGAATTACTGAAATGTACAAGGGAAGTCACTTTAATCAAAAGTTGCTCCCCTCAAATTTGCCAGTGGGAATTGAAGAGTTAAAATGGAAAGCATTGGAATCATTCAACAGAGCACCATTGGTAAAATCCTACATTGGTTATTTACAAGTTCTCTATCAACCCATTTCCATCTATTTCCTTTTCTATTTCCGGCCAGGTGAGAATCGATCTAGCAAGTGAACCACAACAATCACCAATTTCCCTGTCCCCCTTTTTTTTCTGCAAAGGCTGGCCTTATTCGGCGCACATCTACTTGGTAGATTATTATTCGCTGACAGCTTCTTTTATTCGTCTTATCAGGGGTTTTTTTTTTCTAATCAGCTTATACGCTTTGAATGTCCAGCTTCCGTTAGTTAAGTCCGTCTATTTTCTCCATCCAGTTCTTATTCGAATATGGACGACTACTGATTACTTTATGGACTATTCATCTATCAGTCTATCCCCGCCTGTTCATATTCCTTTGTTCTATTTCTATATTTATTCACCTATCTCAGTCTGCTCATCTTCGGCTATTCACCCGATACCGTACCTAGCTCCCTACCTCATTTTTCTTCGTGTTTATCCGTCTGCCTATCTATCAGCAACTGTCAAACAAAACCCACTGACGAGCTGGCTATGTATGAACCACACACCAACGGGGCTATAGGGGCTGAAAATTGAACCATTCACTCCTTGTTATATCTTTGATTCCAATTGGAGTAAGTTTTTTTGTTTTTTGGGTTTTTTTTTTGGCTCTGGGGTCGGATTGGATTAAAATTCAATTTTAGTTCATCTTGGATTGACCAATTCGTTTGTACTCGCTTTTTTCTCGAAATTTCAGACCTTTTTTGTGATTTCTGTCCCCAAGAAGTCAAGAGAAGTAGCTTATCAATTGATCACAACTTTTCGATTCTTTTTTTTAAGTGATCAACCCCAACCCCATTTGGCATACAGCCAAAATGTTTTGGTCTATTGATCACAGTATCTATGGAGTGACTAATCAGACCTATTTATTAATCTCAGTTTTTTCATAGCTATCAATCTGTCTCACTTTGTTATATATATATATATATATATATATATATATATATATATATATATATATGTGTGTGTGTGTGTATGGCAGTGGACTCTGGTTCCACATGATACATTTTAATACACACTCACACAGCACACACCACTGATGATGGGAAGAATCCCGAAGCATGTGTGGACTATTGACATATAAGGATGAATAAACCTTACCACCACACACTTCACTCCCGAGTCTGTCTCACTCTCTAAAGTACACTATATATATATATATATATATATATATATATATATATATATATATATATATATATATATATACATATATATATATATATATATCCTCCATATATGGCTAGTTTTCGGTTTCATTTTTCTCTTTTCGAGGGTTATCCCTCGCTCTCTCTCTCTCACACACACACACACGTGCAGGTACAATCCTCATCATCATCAGCAGCAGACTACTAGCTTCTGCTGTTTGACATACACCTTCCCCGAGATTCGCCAGACCCCTCTATCGGGGATATTGTGAAGTTCATGATCCTTCCATGTAAGGTTGAGGAATTGTTATTTCTTTTTTATCTGTTCATCTTTCATGAATTTCCTTTTTTTTTTTTATTCTCCGTAATTCTACTTTCCATTACATCTTTCACATAGTGTCACGCTTGTTTGTTTTTTTCAATCACCAAGAGATCACCAACCAACACCCCGTAAGATTAGTAACTTAACACGGAAAGTTGCAAAGAGATGCAGGTAATATCACAGTTTATATTGATCAAATAACCAGACATGTCTCTTTTTTCCTTATTAATTCACTTCTTCATTCTCATTTTTTTTATATTTGTCAGCTTCTTTTTTTTTTAATTTCGAAAAAACATTCAACTAGTTTGAAGGCACAGATAATTGAATTGGTGAATCGGATTCGATATCCAACCGGGCGAGTTTGCAATCACTTTGTATTAATGCCCCTGGAAAAAGCATGAATCGTTCCCCCATCCAGCTATGGGTAAATATATGGGCAGTGGAAGCTCTACGTGCTGTTGCAATCCATCTTGAGTGCTGGGCTAGCGCCCTGGTCCCATGAAAAAAAAAACAGCCATTGGATCTCCATTGCTCGAGAAATGGAGACAAAATCAATGTTTCAGGTCGTATAACACGTAAAACGATTTTGCTTTATTTATTTCCTTCTGCATTTTCTACATGATTTCGGGTTTTTTTCTATATAATTCATCATTTTTGTATTAGTTTTCTTCTTTTTCCGTCCTTGCGAACACCTTTGAATTATTCTGGAGATCGTAATGTGTAAATCTCCCAAAACGCATTACTCTGGGGTTATGCACAGAATGTCTAAACTTGTTTACGTTAATTGAAGATCTAGAAGAGACGATTTTTGGTCAGAATATTTGTCATCGACCTGGGAACATCAGAGAAATTATTGCACAAATGTTAGGAAAGATTTTACGTGCGTGCTGTCTCCTTGCTGGGATTATGGTGATTAAAAAACGAAAAAAAAAACGAAATCTCTTCGGAAAAGCAATTATCTATTTCTTTCGCGATGACGCCAGGTATTATCTTCCTTTGATGATGATTGAAGATGAACATTAACAAAGAATTGTTTGTTTGTTTTTCAAGCTTTCATTTCATCCCTGTGAAAAGGAACCTCTTTCGACTTGTTTTTGTTGAAACCTTAAACTTGTCTTTGATGATAAAACCTTTTGATAACTGTCCAAATTGTCTGCTTCCGAGTTTCCTGTTGCTACACACGCGCAAATGGTCATAGACAAGGACTCACACGCTCACACACATACATTGAATCGAGGTTACAAAAGTCTAATCTTTGATGGGCTGGCCATGTGGCGAAAATGAGGGATTATCCACTTCTACAGACCCTCGTATTCAGTTGACTTGTCTGTAGAACAGTGACAATCAATGATAGGTACACAGACACCTTGGAAAAGATCCCCATCTCTTGTAGAATCAACTTCCGCCAGTGGACGACAAAGACTTCAAGTGTTGCCGGTGGACTACGGAGACAATCAAATGAGAGATGTGATAGCCTCAGGTGTTCTTGGCAATCTTTTTTTCTCGGAGTAGATCTCTGAACGAGAACAGAAAGGAAGATGTAGCGCCAAAAAACCTGCACATATTGCTGAGAAAAATGTGTATCTTCGGCCTGATCCACCCTGGTCATCAATAGATTGGTAATATACGTAAAAAAGACCTTCTAAATATCAAAGGCAAAGCATTGTTCATTGTTCAAAAAAGCATTTTTTCACTGATTTTCGTCAATACGGATCTAAGAAGACACATTTGACGTCTTCATATTGATAAGAATCCCACATCTAATGATGAGCTATCGCGAAATGATTTTAAATGCCGGAGATTTGTGGTTGTGCTATCAACGAATCATTATCAGTCTTTCGGCATCTTCGGGGATCCATATTGTGAGTGGTTATATCCAGCAGCTGTCTACTATTCCCGGTACATGACCAGCCTATTCCCATTTGAGATTAAATGATATGTAAGGCTTGCATTTTCCCTCCATTTACTGTGCTGTCTTGTGATGTTGCGATGTTGAGCACAGGATACTCTACGGAAAAAAAATCAAGCGAAGAAGTTAGCCAGCTTTTAGCAAAGTTTAGTATTCATTATCAAGAAGCATAGGCTCACGAGTCAGGGGATGTATGCAATATATATATATATATATATATATATATATATATATATATATATATATACATATATATATATATATATATAGTGTCAGTGTATATATATGTATGTATATATATATTTATATATTTTGCGCATGTATGCGTGGGGAACATTTCCTTTTGTCTCTCTCATACACACAAATGAAGGATCGAACAAGATAGTAGGCTTACAACTTGATATGTAATACATTAATGGACAATACCAGAGGAAAGGAACGTGTTAAATGTTTCATATGTTGAGGTCATCAAACACATATTGAGGCCGATTGGATTATATATATATATGGTTGTCTTACTGGTCAAGACATAAAAATGAAACAATGAAAACTATAGCTTGTCATTTTAATAACTTTAATGATAAAAAAGAACCCTAAAGACATCAATAGGTACTGACCAATAAGTCATCTCACCCACATCCAAAAAACTTTCACAAAATCATCACCGACCAAATCATCAAAACGCTCGATGAAGACCCACTATTGAAGCAAGTTGGCTTCAAAAGAAGCTGATCGGCCATGGACCATCTACATTCGATTAATCAGCTGGGAGAGAAAGCAGCAGAATATATAGCATTTTTCGTATTCAAGAAGACTCGATGGAAATTCCCATAGTCATCAAAGACATCACTGTACAAAGTGTACACTTTGTATACGTCAGGGTACTGCAACATATATACTGTCACAGTAGCTCCTTTATCAGGCTACATAATGACTCTCAGCCATTTCAGCTTTGAAAAAGGGTAGGACAAGGCAATAGCAGTTCACCCAAACTTTTCATGATTATGATCGAACAAGAAGTACGAAATCCTCCGAACAGACGATATTTCTACCGATTATGATTCAAATTCTGTGGTTCCTGAGATCAAAAGTGACAGCAAGTGGTCATCAAAGAGTATCATCATCAAAAACAGCCATTTAGTGTTTGTCGTTCGGCATTGACCCTCCCAAAGATCTGACAGACCTCTTTAAGATGGGCGGTGCAGATCAGATAACGCTGACCTATAAACAGATCTGACATACACATGATGCAAGCGCCCTGGGTAAGACACTCTAGTGTCGTTCAATTTCCTGTAGGACAAAAACGCAAACGTTTCAGTACGCCAGTTGTCTAAGCCGGAGCTTGAGCCGAAGCTGCTGATTGCATTTTCTGTGCTGCTAACCGCTTGGCCCCCTGGCACCTCTTGCCAAGTTGGTAGCCGAGTGAAAATGTCCTCTGTTCGCTTTGCTTCATTAATTGACAGACCCATTGGCGTTCCACTTGGAGACGTCCTACCATATCCTGCGTATTTTATAGAGCAGTTCTTGTGAGCATTGGTTGATCTCATCAGCGGATAGGAATCGCTGAGTCTGGTATTTAAAGATGCTTCGGATATAAGAGAATAACACATACACAAACACATAAACGCACACACACACACACACACACACTCTCTCTCTCTCTCTTTCTCTCTCTCTCTCTCTCTCTCTCACACACACACACGCACACCCTCCAATTTTGAAAGATCGGTTGGATGAGAAAGAATAATATTTCCTCTTCTCTCTTTCTATCTCTATCTTCAGACTGACTCTGGCTTTTTTTCCCCTTTCTCGCTTTTTAAATCTGTGTATCCTCTCTGTGTGTCTCTCTCTAATTTTTCCCTTCATTTCCACGCCAATGCACCGAGCCGTATCATGTAGCGATAGAGAGAAGATTATGCTTCGGCCACACAGATGAAAAGTCAGTGTTTCAAAGGGATTTTTGTATGTGTGTGTGAAGAACTCACCATTAGTTAGTGGTAATATTGTCACCGGCAGGAAATATGCTGCGCCTTTCATCTAGTCAAGTAATGTTTATCTAGCAAAGCAAAACCTCCAATTACTTGATTCCAAACTTACGCCATTCCTCTACTTACTATTCTACCACTCAGTGTTACCAACTCGAAAAAAAAAGAATATGCGCTGGGTTAACTGCCAAAAATTCTAAAGATAAAAAAGTGCTAAACGAAAAAAAAAAAACGCTTAAAAGGCCAAAAAAATGGCCAAAATGCAGAGAGAGGGTTAATATTCAAAACACAAGTATGACCAAAATGTTCGCGCAGTCCAGCGCTACTTCAGCGTTTTCTTATCTTGCAATGCAAAAACAAAGAATGTTTCAAATTGGCAACAATGTATATAACCAGCGGTAGCAGCCATTATAAGTCCACTGCTGGACAAAGGCCTTTCTTGTCTCCTCTCGTAACGATCGCAGTTATTTCTAATCTCTGACATGTATTACTGGCAAACTGTTCTATATCATCCCTCCATCTCTTGTTTGGTCTCCTCCTGCGCTTCCCTATTCCATAGCGACCTATCGGTTGGTCGTTTTTTCCATTATTTGTACGATATCACTCTCTCTTCTCCAGGTTTGTCCTTATCTAACGTTTAATATTATAACTAACATTGCTCTTATCATGGCTATTTGTTAGTTTTCCAGTTCGTTTTGTTCATTTCCATGTTTTGTATCCAGTCATAACTTGTGTTATGCATTGATTCTATAATTTATGCTTCAAGTTCATTGACGTAGTGATCTTCAATATCTATTAATTCATATCAATTGAATTCCAGCTGATCGTTATGTATTGTCTAATTTCACGTCTATGAACTTTTATACCTTATCTCATGTATTTGCCAGCCTCTTCTAGAGCCCTTTCTTCTGTCCTTTCGGTTTTCTGGGATACTTTCTTTGTTGAATATTACTGTTGCATTTGCTCTCTTCATCTTCAAGCCTACTGTTTTACTTTCCCTATTTGGATCAGCCAACGTGTTTTGTAACTTCCCTCTGCTTGTAATGTCAAGAAAACGTCATCAACGAATCTCTAGTCATTTAAATACCCTGTATGTTTAAGCTCGTTCTCAACCACTCAGTTTTCCGAAAGTTGCTTTCAAGGTGCATTGTTGATAGTTTAGGTGATGTTGTATACACTTGTCTTACTTTCAATTACTTTGTTTATATCTTTGTGTAGTCTAATTAGTGCAGTGCCATTTTTGTATATATTCTGAATAACTTGAATGTAATTTGCTATTGCACTGAATTAAACACTGCCATACGTTTTAACAAAACAAAAGCAGTATCGTTATGATTTTTCGATTAGTTGATTTATTGTATGTCGATGGTTTGTTGATGAATTGCCACCCTTGAAGCGTACCAGTTTGCATGGTTAATTTTCGTCGGTTAGTTTATGGGTATTCTTATATCTAGTTAATATATCTTAGGTAGTTTTGTATTCAGGTGGTAGTTGCTGAGGTTGTGATTATTTTCCTGGTACAGTAGGATCATTGTTCCTAAGCAGAGGTTTGGATGTTCTTCTCTATGTAGTATGCAATTGTTTTATGAAAGATTTCTGTTGTATATTCTAAAAGGTCTGTCGTTATGCCATCCTTACCTGGAACTTTCCTGGGATTTGTATTCCGTATTGCGAACGCTACTCCATTTTCTGTTATACTTGAGGTATCACAAGTGTACTCCGGCATATTAGTCTATGATACTCCTTGTTTTAAAGCAATCAGATTTGGGTACTATCCTCCAATTACTTTTGATGAAGTTGTCATTTCAGTTCTTTTGTGCAAACATCTGTAAAGCTCTGCTGGGATGATCTGCGATTCAGGCGTGTTTTGAGCTTTTTTTTTTTTTTTGATAGCCTTGACTATCTTCTTAATGTATTTTTCCCCTTTTTTTTATCCACTCTTTTTCGAAAATTAAAATAAGGACTGCTCTTTGGCTGCTAGTTGCATCTCCAATTTCAAGACTTTTTGATTAGGTTTAATGTTACTTTTAGTAATACACGTGTTATCATTTACGTTTATGCGGCCTACCATCTATGCTACTATCTTAATTATGTTTATCGAGATTATTATTCAAGTAACAAATGGTCATCCGATACTGTTAACATAGGTTTTCCAGTTTTTAAGCGTTAATGGTTGATTGGCTATTTTGCATAAGGCTTGACAATTCAACAAGTACCTCTCATTATACCAACATGAAAGTGTTTTGCTATTTGTAGAAACCCCTCCCCCAAGATTATTTTTGATGCAAGGCTCAATTTACATGGAAAGTTTATGCTGAATCAGTTGCTTACTTTGTTTCCGGCAATGTTCATACTAGTTTGTTTTTTGTTTTTTTTTATAAATGATAAACCATTTATCCCTTACTCATTTTGTTACCAACCGTTATGTGCTACTTATCCACACAGACGACTCTAAAGGTTTGGAAGGTTTGAAAACAAAGGACATTTATAGTAAATAAAACTGAAATATGCCCGTAAAAACTGACATAATTGTTTGTGCATGGGTTAACACTAAAGAACCTTGAGCCAGTTTATTAGTTAATTCCTTTTTAATAATTCAAGTATCCCAATTTTAAGTTTATTGTTCATTCTCAATTCAACTCGATCTAATGGCTAATCGGGCACAAAGTCTTTGGGGGAAAATATTTGCATGATTTTTAGACAAGATTTTTTATAACCAAATTGTCTAAACACCATTATAAAACGTCTATTCAGACGCTAATTTTGTTGTGTTTGTATTTCGTTTCTTCGACTTATCAGAGAAAAAGATTGCTTTTGCCATCATTGGGTTTTGAGTCTGATGTTGCAGCCAATATCTGAGTCTCTTGAGATTCAGTGCCAAATGATCTTGGCAGATGATACATTGATGGCGATAATTCGCTTCTCTTGTGATGCTCCTGAGACATCATCAGACAATAAAAGAAGTAAAGAATGAAGATGCCGCCACTCCTTTCTTTTGAAGATATGACCTGTGCTTATTTGCACACCATCACCTAATCGCTTATCTCTCATCGGTCGGGTCACAACCCCAAAACAAGCCAAGCACTACTTACTTATGAAGACTTACGGCCGGACACAGACAGCTGATGCCGTAACCTGGGTAAGAGCACTCAATTTGATGCAACAGGATAAGTCCTCTTCTCATTAAACAACCATACCCATCATAAATGGTGAAGGTCTCTATTTTTTCATATATGTGTGTGAGTTTTTATTTTTATGTGTGTGCTGTCTGTTTGATTTATCTAGCACTCATGACAATACTGTTTTGTCTATAGACTTGAAAATTGCATCCGCACTCAAATAAATCACTTCTAAGAATTTCTTTTTAATCTAAGTAATTTTTCCATATTTTTGGGGCACTATTTTGACCGGTTTATCAATTTGTTTATATGTACATCACTTACCATACTTTCTTCATCTACGGACTCGAAAATTGGCATCAGTTGTCAACTATACCATTTAAAAAAATTTTTTGTCCTTTTGGGGCCTTATTTTAACATGTCCATCGATAATAAAATAATCTTGATTATAAGTCTATTTAGATTTTTCCTGGTGCAAAACTCCAGTTATGTCATGAATAGAAATCATTCTGACCATATATATTCGTCAATAGAATGTTTAAGATTCACGTCAGATTTTGAGGCTACAGCTGTTCAGTTATTGACTGCGATGCTGACTTGAATCTATGATTATTTTACAAGGGATTTATAATTCGGTGACCTAGGTACAAGGGCATGAGTTAGTTCGAACCAGATTCACATACAATTCAACCCTTATAATGACTGCACAGAAAATGCGAAGTTCAAAACTCTTTTACATTTTCTCTCCTGGAAAATTGAAATTTGAGAGTCGGGAATTGTTGAGAAAACTGAAATCATGCAATTCAGCTACCCACTTTTTAGACATGTTGTACGAAGGGATATCCTTCGTTAGTATTGCTACATTGTTCTCAAGGATCCCCTATGAGGATTTTAGCCCTTGATATTAAGGTAACGGATGACTGCACGATGGGTAATATTGTCCATTCTGACGCACAAGTTTCAGTTAAATAGCAGGTGTAATTTATGTCCTTGTACTTCATGCCATGTTCTTGCTAATTACCCCTGGTATCACTAAAGTCAAGCGAGGATGAGCTTTCAAATAAAAACTTTGTTCTGAGATTTTTGAACAATCAGAAACACAATATTTGCTTTTTTCCAATATCGGACATTTCATCGTGTGTTCAACTCTCATAAGGTTTTGCAATTGGATAAATCGGCTCGATGGTACTTGTCCTTTTGCAGCAATAATTTAGAATCTAATATAAATTTAAATGCATATCTTTCCCCTCTGTAGCTGATATTAAATATAAAATATGGCGTTATTGATTTTGATATATGCAAATATAATTGAAGGCTGTCTCGGGACATTTCAATGCCTTAGGTTGAAGAGAGACTGAAACCGGTAAAATTTACGAATGAACCCATCCATTTGAGAATAATGATCAGGAATACAACATTGATATTTAGACTTGGTAAACCAAATTAATATACCTTACATAATATTCAACCGTGAAACTAACAATACATCTTCAACTTTATGGTTAAAATGTGTTTCCTTGCCATTAGGAAATCATTTAGAGCAAAAAGCATGCACATACACTTACGCTAGCGCCCAAATTTTTACAAAACAGTTTGTTTTTAGCACAAGGTGATGTGAATAAAATACACGTTTATTATGCAACATAAAGCTTCCCAAATCTCTGTCACAACACTGGTTCACATAACGAGAAATGACATGCAGTAGTTCTCTGATGAGAGAAAACTGGCATTCTATACAACTATTTTTGAGGGCAACTAGACAACTACTCGCTTAGGAAATAATGTTTACTGAGCTGTGTTGTGAAAAGAAACGTGCAGGTTCGAGTGTTAGAGAATGAAACACAAAGCCAGTAATCTATGGATTCCTTTTTCGTATGGCAGGGATGTTAATGCCTGTCCCAGTGTGTGTTGTATACCTAAGAATGGATACTCCTATGGGAAAGTATCTGTGGGTTGATATGCATGTGTTTTCTTTTTAAATGCTTCCCGATGTGAGAAGGAAGACCTGGTTAAGAGCAAGACCTTTACCAACAAATAGCCATCTAACATTTCAAGACTTGACGGCTTTTGAAAGGATTATCGTCATACGTACGATCTTTGCACTTTGATTCAGAAGAAGTGAAAGACAATTAAATTTTGGATATGGGTTTGTTCCAGATGCAACACGAAAACTGTTGCATCTTATCTGCATATAAACGAACACCGTCTGACCTTTGGAGGCAGCCAAATGTACACAACAGGAAGATGAAAAAAAAAAAAACAACGTCTTCATTCGATTTTCTTTAACGGACTGTTGGTACTCGATATGAAATAGTAGCATCCCTCCACAACTTTTGCATTTTCAGGTCCAGAGTTCCCTTCCGGTCCCTGCGACCCATTAGTGATCATAACAGGTTTCCTTCTGGAAGTTGTTTTGATACACACGCTCCATGGCGGTGCAAGCAAATACGCACATTGTGAATTCCACAGCACATCTGATATGTACTTACTGCAAACTTGCTGAACAACATTAAAATGCCCATATTGTCTCACGCGGTCGAAATAGCCATTTGGAGGGAATTCACGGCAAATTGTGCTGCAAATCATTTTAGCTGTAATTATGTTGAACCAATACTATCAATGTATACCTAGTATGCACTAAAATTGGTCAAATTTAGTTTGTATTCAATGAATAGTATATGATTAGGTAGGTTTAACTCCTATTGCAAAATGGCTTCATTAAATCGAGGATTAACTCCAGAGAGTCAGATTAAACAATTGCCTTCTAGTGGGTAATGGTACGTGTTTTCACTCCGATGTATTATTTTGCAACCGTGAACTTCAAATTTCGTATCTATATTAAGAATACCTTAAGCAAAACTGTCATCACAACCGTACGTTTAACCAGTTTTTAAAGCGGTATGTGTGGTCATGACATGCGTACAGGCCCTATCAATTGAATTATAGGGATGGAAACTTGAATATTTACTCATCATGATAAGATTTTTTAGTTGGAGTCAAATTTACGATGGTAATGTTCAACTGGCCCTTATTTTGACGGGTTTATTAACATGTTCATTCTTCAGGATCTTTATGCTTCATGTTTTGTTGTTTTTTTTCACTCTATTTTAAACGTTCTCAAGTTGAACATACTAATGATGTAATAAATAGAAGTTATTGTGTCCATTCGTATTCTTTGATGGAACTTGACGCTACAGTTGTTTAATTATTGACTGTGATGGCGATTCGTTTTCCTTTTTGAATAACTGCATAAGGTAGACATCTATCTGAAAATTTCCCCATCGGAAAACGCATTTTCAGCTAGCAAGATTAAATCCAATAACTTATTCTATGGACTGGAATATGGCTTCATTGAGTCATGAATTCAGTCATTTCCTTTTAGATGAGACTGAGCATCAGGCGGAAAAGATTGAGAAGGCAGCAGCATTCAACTTATTGAGTTGATTCCTGTTCATATTGTATATGCAATGATGTCAAGGTACAAATCCGAACCTTACTGTTGCAAAAATAAGAATACTAAGAACAATCCTTAACAAATTGCAAGGTAAAAATTAGAATTTCTGAACCGTGATTTGAAACCAGGACTAACTGATAAGGGGGCTTGTGTTTTATCGACTGAGCTAAACTGATAAGTATTTCATATTTACAGTATTCATCTCACGGATACGCAAGGGCTTTATTCTAATGAATACATTTATACTAGGATTTTTGTCTATATATATATATATATATATATATATATATATATATATATATATATATATATATATATATATATATATAGATAGATAGATAGATAATATAAAAGTTGCAGCGATCATCTTTAGTCAGAATAGAAGTAGTGGACTTTGACCTTGCAACATTGAGGCTTCTTCATTATTTGTTGTAATATTTACTGATTCATTGCACTTGACTATATTGCGTATTATAAGAGGTTCAATAAAATGATCAAAATCAGTCAAGAAGAAATCTACAACAGAGTTCCAAGAGTGGATTCTGGAAAAACTTTTGAGTCTGATGAATCAAAATTCATTTTGTAAAATAATGGTATTCACTATCTTAATATATATTGATCATATATACAAATTTGTCAAGTGTTCATTTGCAATAATGCATCTCATTTGTTAATTTACCTTTCTATCATGACATTATGAAGATTACGTTATAGAAACTCTGGAGACTTTAAGTCTGATCACACATGAAAGCACTTTGATGTGGGTCGAGACTTGAAATTAAAATTAGGATACTTGAATTATTGGAAAATAAAATACTCAGTGAAATAGTTCTAGGCTTCTTTGTCCTGATCTATACATAAATAACCCTGTCATTATATAATTTAATGGAGCAACTAGAATGTATCTATTGAACATAGATAAGTTTTGGAACCACTTATCTATAGCATTAACGTGTCTATGGATTTGTATCCCTAATCCCGGTGTTTGAGAGAATGGTGAAGTTGGTGGCTCGAACCAAGGCCCAGCAATCCTTCGGGTAATGCTACCGTAGAGGGTGTTGCAAAAGGAGAGAACTTAAATCAGCTTTCCTTTCAGATGTCCCGTCCAAATCTTTTACTACTGGAATGATTTCACTCGAACCCTTAGGATTGTGACCCCAAGACAAAATATCTACAGAATAATGCTAATATCGATATGAACAGAAATTTTGTTAATATTCTTTGAGAGACAAAGGGCTGCAACTATTATGCGGCAATTTCAGTTGTAAGTTGCTTTACTGGGGTTGGAGTTGCTAAACCCTATACCGTCCGTCTTCTTTAGCCTAGGCTCTGGACCAGCAATGACAACTGCCAAGCCTTTTTATTCATTCAGATAGAGCCCATCATTGATTGATTGCAAACCTGAGCTGGAGGGATTTATCCATGGATGAGGGGATGGTAAGAAGTTGACCCGTTAGGGCATCATCTCTCAAACTGTGACGCCACATATTATCTGACTCTTTTTCAATTGTCCAAAATTCATGACCTCCCCCAAAGCAATACAATCTTGACGACCAGAATTTATCAGTGATTCTCATTATCATACAAAAATTATATGATCTTTTCATATTTTCTTTCCTTCCTCGTAACTTTAATTTTGACTCTGGATTTGGAAATATTATCACTAAACGGAATAAAAGCCCTTGCCTTCTTCTTTGGTACAGATTGCAAACCTCGACCGAGCGTATGAAGATTCTGGAATGCCTGGTCGATAGAAACCCCGCCCTCGGTCATGATGGTATAATCCAAAATAAAGCTGGGTGATACGTTTTGGCATCAGCTTTGCTATAGGAGCCGCCGGAGAGGAGTTGATGTTTTGATCCAGACGCCTTAAAAGGGCCTCTCTCTCTGTTTTGGAATTAAAATTATAATTCTTCAACAATGGTTGACAACGATGGCAAGAAAACTCATTTACCACTCTCATTTACCCCTAGCACCATGGGGGGAAATCACAGATTCTTAACTTTCCTTGGGCTATTCGTGTGAAATGATAGCAAACTGCCTCAGCTGACGTTTGAACTCGGTACTCAGATTCCATTTTTCTACTTGTACCATTAGGTCACTCACCTACTCATATGAATACGGAATATTGCTGTCAGAAAAGGCTATTCCTGAATCTTGTTTTTTTCTTTGATTAATTTCCTTTGCTCACCAGAATCTCAAAATAATTATCTTGATTCTGCCAGTGATCTCCACTTGTAAGACACTTTTAGACTCTGTTGGGACACGTCTATACTGAAGTAATTACGAAGCTTCAAGTGCGATGCACTCTTAAACCAAGGCAACTCAGAATAAACCGGATTATTGAGCGTCAAAGTATTCTTCCGTTCCTTATCTTTCCAAAAGAAAAACTTTTGATCCGTCTAGACTTTCAATTGTCAAATTCCAGTACGAAGACTGCGATTGACTTTGATTTCCAACTGTGATAAGAATAAGAAGAACAATCCTCACCAAATTGCGGGGTGTAAAACAGTATGTAGAATCAACATTATCCTAACATGGTTTGACGTCATAACCAGCTGATTACCCAAGATGTTTTTTTATTTGATTGAGCTAAAAAAAACGTCACAGATATCTACGAATGTTTATCATACGCACAACTTCATTCGATTTAGTAAATAGATGCATCTGCACACACACACACACACACACACACACATATATATATATATATATATGTACATACATATATATAATGTGTACTGTAGAGAGTGAGACAGACTCGGGAATGAGGTGTTTGGAGGTAAGGTTTATTAATCCTTATAAGTAAATTGTCCATACATGTTTCGGGATTATTCCCATCATCAGTGGTGTGTGCTGTGTGAATGTGTATTAAAATGTACCATGTGGAACCAGAGTCCACTGCCAGGAGCTATGCATTGTGAGTAAATTGTGTAGTCAGGACTGCTGGAGGCCTCCTGCTGAGTGGGAGAATGTCCAGTAGGTATCAGGTCTTTGGTAAAGCAGCAGCAGTTGGTCTTGGGGAGGGCAGAGTGTCAAGGTAGGGGGGAGTGATGTGGAGTTAGAATTTTTGGTATGTTTCGGGTAGTGTAGATGGAGGGGTGGTGAGGTCAAGGAGCTACATAGGTATCAACCATAAAAGTTATTGAAAATGTTTTGGCTATGATTTGGACAGGGGTTATAACTGGCTAAGGTGAAGTTTTTCCCATGGATCTGGGTGACTTTGAAGCTTCCATTATTGAATGTGTCTTAGATGTGGATGTGAGGATATTAATGGTAGGATTTTTGTGTATTAGGGTTCTGTGTGATGAGGATATATTATTAGTATAATTTCTTTTTTAATATATATGCAAAAGTTGCAGTTATCTTCATTAGTTAGAAAAGAAGTTTGACTTGACTTTGTTCTAGCAGAAGCCAGGCTTGATTCCTTATTTTCTGCAGTTTTAACCCCTGAGTTTAAAGGATTCTGATGACAAACTCTGAGAAACCCTGTCATATGTATCTTGAGGTTCTTTTATTTTGAACAAACCATTCCTTGCCAAGCCCCGATATACTTACTCTTTAAATTTAGGAGCAACATTCTCTAATTGTATAGTAATTATCAATCTGACATTTAAACATTTGATGGGAATTATTACAAGCCAATTGAAGATCACCTATCTTATAAGTTCTCAGAGGTTTTTAACCTAACTCATGAAACAAGCTAAAAATTGAAACCCTTCCTGTTGAGCAACCTTTGATCATTTGCACGCAATCAACCGATTGCTTACTTCTAGTCGCTCAAGTCACCATACAAAAATTGAACAATCATAATTTATTATCAATGTACTGATGGTAAAAAATCAAGTGTGAAGAAAGTAAGGGAAGCTATTTTAATCAAGAAGATTTTTGATTCACAAAAAAAAAAATAAACATGGGATTCGAATGAATTCTGTAGAGACGCATATTTGAAATTGTCTCGCCATTTTTCTATCTGATTTGCCCTGAGCCATATTTTGTCTATTCTTCACTTTCTCTCCTATATTTTTAGATTCTTCTGTCAAGTTTCCGTCTATCTATAGATTTTAGTCTATACACTGTCGTTTTTATCGCATTTTAATGAACTGTCTTCAAGAACACATCAATATATCTGTTACTTTTTTCACAAACACATTCGTATATATGTAATTTTTTTCATAAACGCATTCATAAAGTAGTAACCTTTAGATATCTGTAACCTTTTTCATGAAACCATTCATATATATGTAATCTATTTTACGAACACAATAATATATCTTTCACTTTTTCACGGAGACATTCGTATGTTTGTAATTTCTTCACGTACATATTCATATATCCGTAACATTTTCCACAAACACATTTATGTATCTATAACCTTTTTCACAAATACATTCATATATCTGTGATTTTCCTCACGAACCCATTCATGTATATGTTACTCTTCTTGTAAGAAGTGGGCCAATGCAATACAACAGCCATTTTTCAGTGACGAATTCCTGATTAATATGAAACAAATTTGATGCCATGTCACAAATGACAGTTTCCATCATATATTTTTTTTTCGGGCAAGAGTCTGAAAAGTATTAAGCAGTCCATAAGCATTGTTTCCTCTAATATCTAGTAGTCAACGTGCACAAAAATCTCATGTCCAATTATTTTCCCTCTGACCAACGTACGATGCTTACTGGATGCTTGTGCAAATATACACTTTTAGAACAGACTCATTCACATGACTATTAAAACAGTGTTGGCATATTTTAACAGAATACAAATACGATTGAAATTTTATTAATCGACGTATACTTTGAACCACCCTCTTCAGTTTGTTGTGCTATTTAGAAGAAAAAGACCTGTTAATACGAATAGCTGAGGAATTATTTTCAAAAAATGATAATTTACCTGTGTCATGGAAGTTAAAAAGAGGTGTATGGATACGGTGATGTCAGTTGGTCGGTTTAATGGTATGTCCACACGATATCTTCGGAAGTACTAAGTAAAAATCAAATGATAATATCAAAACACAGACTGTATGAGCCAAATTATCTTGTAAAAGGGTATCATTATGGTAAATTTAGTTTCGTCTAAGATAGAGAAAATAATTCGACCCGAACTTTAGCAACACTTACCTGTGCCAACGATACAAACATTAAGACATTGATAAATCATACACAGTTGTAAAAAAACAAAAGGAATTTTTGTGATGAACTCGCACTTTAAGGGTGCCGAATTATTCAGTAACCACTGCAAAGTTGATAAAATATAAGTTGTAGAAATGATTTATCATTGGCTGAGAAGAATTCCATCGTCACACACCCTGAAAGGCAGTACAATCCTTGAAATAAGTAAGTGGCCCGTCGAACATTGGAAAAATAAGTTGATGGCCCGGATGCATATCGTAAAACATCAGATAAGGAAAAGTCCAGGATAATAATACAGCATGGAAGTGTCTCGGATTTGGTATGTCATTGGAAAATACTGCCCTGAGTAGCAAACTAAATTATAGGACGTTGATTGATGTGACGTGTCCAAATAATCTTAAAGATTTTTTTTTCATGTAAGTCAAACCTAATATTCGACCACTGTTGAAGGCCAAACAAAAGGTGAAACGTATGGAGTGGGCTAAAAAAGTATTTACAATTCGCTTCAATTTTTTTTTGTTTACTGATAAATGCCCAGCTACCCTTGATTTACCGGCTGGAAGGAATCCAGGCTGAGTTCCTGAAGAAGACACGTGTCCTGTATAACTAAGCAAAATGGCAGAGGAGTTGTTTTCACCTGCATCGTAGGAAGACAGTTGTTGGTTGGACCTTCATTGTCCGTCATTGGACATTGCCCCCCCTTCCCCCAGATTCACCACACGTCTCTATCAAGATTCTTGCCGAGACAATATTTTCTAAATTAGTCAAGTTCATCTCCCAATTATGTATTCTACCAGCCTCAGTTGCACATGTGATCTCTTGTAGTCGATGTTTAGAGTTTAGATGCTTATCTGTTGTCCGACGTTCTTGTAACATGACCAGCTCATTGCCATTTGACTTTTTTCTCATGGATTCAATAATGTCTCTGACTCCTGTTTTTTCTGTTTGATATATTGTGCTCTGTTGTGATTTTTTCCAAGTGAGATTGATGTATGATTCTTAGTTTGCAGCAACGAAAATGAGTTTCTTGGCTTATATTGAATTTTTAAAAGGAAGCTTTCGGCCCAGATTTTAGAGCAAGTCTCTTGATAAGTGCAAAAATCTTATAGCCCTACAAAAAAACATTTGTTCGTTCTGTGCAGTCGACTTCCTGGATGAAATAGATTCTTTAAAATATTAGATTAATAAGCTCCCATCAATTTCTCCAGATTCCGACCCAACTTAAACTCTCTGGGGCATCCTCAAAATGAAGATGTATGAAAATTAGCATTAGTTTGCTACCAAAAAAGACTTGTGGTAAAGTATTTTGACAAGTAAAGAAACCATTACAGCTTCAGAATGTCAAAATTTTACAAAATCGAAAAATCATATATTCCAAAGTTAATTATTTGTATAGGAGTTTTCATTTTTGAGGAAAAAAATGCTTTTTATCAATAGGCTTCAATATTTCACGAATATGAGTTCTTTTAACTCATTTAAATTTTCCCAATTCTATGAGCTAACCAATTATTTAATCAATGTACAATAAGTGTAATACAGTGTGTTCTACCCATACTTAATAATTATGCACGATGAAAATTGAGGAGTTTCAAAAAAATACACTATATTCTTCACTACCTCTACATTTGAGTTTGATATTTGTTGGCTTTGCAAAAGAATTTTATGCAGGTATTCGAGTGAAAAAAAATGTTTAAGTTCTTCCTCCGTTGCACTAACTAGAAGGGAAATCGTGTTTGCGTAATACTTGGACACGCACTGTAATATGACCGAATGTCGATATCTCCGAGAGTCCTGAATACATATCAATGAATCTCCTTGAAAGGGTTGAACATGAAATAGGAAAGAGTTAAGGAAATTCGGGGATGGATCCAGAAGCTTTATTCTGATCGAGAGATATCTCTCCTTTTATCTATTCAATTACATTCATGTATTACACTCAAGAATGTCCACATGATATATGGTAGAGTTTTCCATGAGTTTCAATGGAATTCATTTGAAGGGTGCACAATTATCCATGAAAAGAAACGATTAAATTTGTTGTTGCATCAATGCACAATTACCTCCCTTACGTGGTAGTTATACACCCAAATCTCATAATATAGCAAAAATTCCATGTTCAACTACATGATATCTTCAAAAGTTATCAAGGACTTTCAATGTTATCTTGTGTAAAGCCGGACGAAAGGCTATGGGAGAACTGATTATAATTTTCGATGGAACAATGCGCAGTCATGAACCCTGACAATGGTGTTAGGTAAGGTAAGCGCGCTCTGAGTGTTCTTTAGTTTTAATTTATCACTATAATAATCATTAATGTTATGACGTATAACTGTCAACATGACGTTATCGTTCATGTATGGCTCAGCACTAAAGATCGTAAAGCTATTTTATTGGTTAGATTTTTTCTTTTTTTTCTAATTTTGACCCTTTTTCAAATCACAACGGAACTGTAGATGTGTGATCAACATGAAGTCTCAAGAGTTTCTATAACTCAATCTTCATTGGCATGATAGGGAGGCAAATTAGCTAATGAGATGTGTGAGCAGACACCGAGAAAATTAACATGAAAGATCATTGTATGGCCATATAATAATATGATTATTAATTACTACGTATTCAGATGAAGAACCTCTTTCGTGCACAATAGCATCCTTTCTACTGTGGTTTCGAAACGTATGTGTGCGCAGACATGCGCATATATTGAAGGTAACTATTCCCATCAAGGCTTAAGGCCAAATCAAGATTGATACACGAGTTCATTCTTCCTTCAGGTTAACTCAGATTTTAGTTCGCAAAAAAATCAAACGTAATGGATACAACAGAGGAATCAAGAGGCGCACAGTGGCAAATCTGGACGGTAGGGAGTTGGACACACTTTGATGAATCAGAAAAATGATACGTGCACGAGACGTGGAAATGAGATAGGTTCAGTCCTTACTTGTGCAATGGTCAAATACCTCACAAGCTCACTGAATGGCATGTAACTACCGACAGGGTAATCCCATAGGAGAGTGTTTGCTAAGTTATATGAATGTTGCACAACTAGTTTTCAAATGTTCAAATTAGCTGGATACTTTCCGGACAGACGTCGTATTTGTTTGTGCTGAAGAGTACGTGTTTTTTGGTATGTAACCACCAAATTAATACGTACTGTCTTATCTATGAATGTTTCTCTACGTAGTCTTTTCCGATGTATTGATCGTTCATTTTTATTTTTGTTCAAATATCGTTTTTTTTTTAATCTCGTTGTCACACACACATTCAAATATCTCATGTCACGCACGAATTCATATATCTTACGTCACGTGCGCATTTGTATGTCCGTAACATTTTTCGTTAGAAGTGGGCCAACAAAATAAAACAGACATTTTTTTCCAGTGATGAATTCTTGATCAATATGGAACGTATTTAATGCCATGTCAGAAATGACAGCCTCTCTCATAATTCGCTTTCTTTTTTTCCAGGAAGGCGTCATATATATATATATATATATATATATATACATATTGTATTTATCTATTTATAAAGATATACTGCTATGAGCTGTAAGTTTTCCACTCACACCTTCAAGTATGTCCATGCACGTATAATTTCATATTACAGGCCATTTTTTTTTTCTCCTTCCCGGCACCCTTTTGATCGACTCCTACTTGCAGTGTAATGGTATGCATGGACACCGCCCCTGTGTTTCAAATCACGCTGCTTTGATTTGAGCCTGCTGCAGATCGTGACATCACTTCCGGTGTGAGTAGGCAGCCAAAATGTCAGACATATCTGCTGAAATATGACGCGTTGGCTGTTTGTTCGGTAACGTTGTTCGTCTCCATTTTTTCCGCTAAGAAATGCCTCCTCCGATGTAGACGTTGGAATGGAGGAAGACGTTGACGTGCGTGGTTGGTGAATCAAAGGTTGAATGTAGATCCGTCAAGAAGTAAAGAAGAGAGAAAAAAAAGCAAAGAAGAAAGATTATAGCCTAACATAAACGTAGAGATAAGGGAAAAAATAATAAACAGACCTATGCACAAAAAAACAAAAAAACTTGAAGATTGTAAGAATGAAATGAAAAATCTACTTATATTAAGTACGGTGAGATTTTCTTAATTTTCAGTCCGAAATCTTCCACTTGAAGTTAACAATTTTGCTGAAAAATATCTCTTACACACCATTAGAAACAATGGACTTTCATACTGAAAATATTTTTGGGTTTTTTTATCGAAAAAAATAGTATCCAATTGATTTCAAATACTGGTAGTCCCTGTCTCTTCCAAAATTCACCTTAGGCCGCGAAAATAGCCTTTTTTTTCTTAATGAATTTAGTTGTTATATAATATTCACTTTTTTCTTCTCTCTTGTGTGCTCTAATCTCTTTAACCCCCCACCCACCAGCACGAACTATTATGACTTAATCTGACTCACCAATCTAATCATCTGGGGGTTTTGAAAACCCTCACAATTTTTTCCTCCAATGGATTATAGATACTTTCAGATTGTGGAGAAACGTATATATCGGCATTTTTCTTTTATTCTCAGGAAAATCGAGAGTAGTAATTCTAAAAAGGAAGGATGAATAGAAACAATGAAAGATTGAATCATTATGAGTGGAAACAAAAAAACTTCAAGATCAGAAGTTTCTAACAAGTATTTGATTCGAGAAATTCATTGGAAAAAGTAAAGGTCAACACAAGTAAAAAGAGAAAAAAAAAACTATAAAGTAATATGTAGATTAAAAAAATTGAAATCGTTTGTTTTTTTCTAAGTTTTAGAGAATGATCTGAAAGAAATGAAAATCAGATACGAAAATAAGAAGTTAGCAGATTTTTGTATTGGTTTAGCAAAAAATGATTCAACTAATATAGACGCCAATATTATGCAGACGATTTGGAAAGAATAAAAAGACCACTACATTATTTACACGAAATCATGTGGAGAAATTCAGTTAGAAATGACGAAAAACATTCACCCTAACATTTTATGATAATAATTCCATCAATGTATTTATGTTAGTGTTGTAAATATTTGAAAAAAAAAATTGATTATATAATTGCAACCCCGACCCCAACCCTAGCATGTAACCCTGGAATTTATGCTAAATTTTATCTTTTTGTTGTTAAATTTGATAAAATACAGTTTTGAATGGTCAAATTTTCTACGATCATTGTAGTAAATAGTTACCAGCCGCAGCTTGAATAATTGTGTCAATACTGTTTACCTTCCTTGTCTGCGAAACTGATCCAAATAATTACCAAAAAGTTGTTATAAGAAAGAAAAAATAGTTGAGAGTAAAAAAAAAAGCATCGGGTGACCAAAGGGAGAATGGCTTATTGACCACACCCAATAAAAACCAAGAGGATGAATCTGAAAAAAAAATAAAACTTCTTTGTCGACCAAGTAGACAGTTTTGATTGGTGGTTTCAAAATTCTTAATGAATTCACGAATGTAAATAAAGTAGGGTAACGACTGAGAATAGAAGCCGAAAACAAGCGCTCCTTCTAATAAAGTTTAGGCAATTTCTTCTGCTCGATTCAAAACCTTCCAAAGGAATCACATTTAAATTCTTGAGTTGAGACGTCTTGACTTATTCAGTACCGAATAATTGCAGTGACTTTGATTTTCACTGAGTGTTCAACATTTTTGGCCTTGTAACTGATTAGGCAAAAATCAACAACCACAGATATACCTTGGTTTCTAATGCTTAGCTCCATGCCACGTTTTCGCGAAAAGTGCAAATAATATTTTGCGTTTCTTTTGCTGCGAACGGTTTAAGGGTCAGCAAAAACCTTCTTCCATTTTCTCTTGCATATCTATACTTCCCACCGGCCCAACCATCGAAGGCCCAGCCTAAAATACCATTATCACTAATTGGAAAGGGGGGTAAAAGCTCGAAATCTTTTCTTATATAAACTCTACAATGTTTTTTGGCAGCCATTTTGGAATCAATATGATGGCTGCTATATTGGTCAGATACAGTTTTTATGTGAAAAATTCAGAAGATCTACAAGTATGCTGATTTCTACACTTTGTCTCGCATTTTTGACGATTTTCTCCTCATCTACTTTACTAGAACTCTTTTGATTAAACATGAATGACTGCTGTATTTTATAAACTGTATTGATTCAATTGAAAGATATAATTTTTGTGACCATTCAAACATAAACACTCTTCTTTCATAACGAAATTGTATTCCACTTTTAAAACTAATGGTTATAATCTTCAATTTTATCATAGTTGAGATATTTTTTGGTTGTCAATGTATCAATCAAAAATTTTTACGCTTCGAGTCAACACATGCTTCTTTTTCTTATTGCTCCTATGATTCAAATTAATTCAAAATTGATGGTTCCGGAAAATAAAGTCTCTGTGTGATAGTATGAACGATGAAATCGGAAATTGCTCGTCTTGGTAAACGTTCAGAAAGAGTGTCACTAACCCGGTCTGATACATGATATCATCAGTATGAATTATATTCTACTTTATAAATCAAATATTGCAATATCATTCATATCTAAATGCACCTGATACATTGATGTATAATTTTTGAGTATTTGTAAATACTTCTATGGCGTCAAGAGTAAAAACGCAGATTTTAAATTAAGAGTTTCATTTCTACGCGATTTTTCGACAAATCATTGTAGCGTAGGTGAATTTCAGAATAACACCCCAAGCCAGTAGAAATACGAACCATCTGAGCTATAGAAAAGTGCCAAAGAATTTAAATGCATTTAAAATCTACTCACATTTAATTAGGTGTTCTCTTGAAACTTCTTGAATTGGCAGCTGCGGTTGTACTCAGTGCACTCTGAAATAAGGTTTTAAATCTCAAGATAAGCACCGGACTTGCCATAGAATGAGATTACTGTACGGGATTTTCTTTTGCGTAGAACCGGATTTACGAATGGGCTCAGCAGCTTCCTGCTCTTTTTTTTTAATAAAGCAACCGCAGCTACTAAACAAAAATTGTTCATTTTGGGATGGGTGGGTAGGCTTTTTTCACCTTGAGAGGGCAGGGGGTTTATTTTTACGGTTTTATCGATGAGATTTTCATTTTTGAGACTGTAGATGTTTCGAGGTGTTACTGGATGTTTGATTTTATACGTTTTCCGGGGAAAAGCACCAGTAATGCCATAAACATATTTTATTATGACCATACTTATTCTCCGATCGAATCATTTTACGTGACTTCAAATTTTGACGCTACAAAAATAAAAATTTTCAATTATTGACTGTGATGACAAGTTACAACTAATTTTATATCATTTGTAACGATAGAATCGGTGGCGTAGGTACGTCAAAATGATATTTAGAAACAAATCCAATATCCAGGAACACATTTAGTGAAGTGCAGAAAGTACTCACCCTCGATTTTCTATCTAGGTCGATAGGTTGAGTCACTTGGTAACATGACTATGTAACAGCTAAGTGGGTACATACTATTCACTCAAGTTTGCAGGGGCTTCAAAGCCACTCAGAATAAAGTGATCAAGTCACTAATGAGGCAATACAAGTGTTCAGATCACTATCATTATAGTTTGCTTTTAAAAGGATTCTTTATACAATTGTGAATCAGGAACAAATAAACACCGGAAATGTCAAAGGTTATAACTTATATATAATCTTCAAGTTTTACGGTGTTTATTACTACGACCTTTTAGATGAATTACTAAAATGTAACAAAGAACAAATTCTTTTCAAATTATTGGATAATAGTACTGAGCCATTTCATTACAAGTATCACATGAACCTTTTGAATAGAGATAATAAAAAAAAAACACGAGTTACATAATTTTTCTTTCATTCAAATATCATTCAAGTATTTTTGTGACAGGATTTTTTGGACCACTGGAAGGGTCTCGATTCCTATTCTAAGAAGGCTTGGCATAGTCCAAGGTCCCCAGTTGCCTTTATCCACAACTGTTTTCATGCTTAATATTCACATTTACGCTGTTAAGTGATTAATGAATCTGCGATGCTTCGCGGATCAACGCAAATTAGTCCCTTGAACCCCATTCAATGCTGACATTTTATTTTGAGTGGATTTGTCTCTATTAATCGGTGTTTGGGGCAAAACGATAACGGTCAACAAGTCTCACGTTGCATGCAGGTACAGTCATTGATAAACTTACACCTGACTGACTCACGTCATATCACGGATACATTTCCATGAGAGCACAATACCCATCAACTCTCAGTGACGGATATTTCAGTCTGTCTTGTTCTATGGTTCAGTGTAAACACTTTGTTTCTATCAAGTTCTCAAGTAAAGAAAGACAAGAAGGAGAAATTAATCAAGCAGATACCTTGCTTGGTTGAGCTAACGACTTGTTACTTTCTGTTCGGAGAGTCGATGGAGATGTATCTATGAATTGGACGTTTAGGTAAATATGTATTGTTCATTGCACCTTGTTTTGTATAGAGCATATATTTCACTTTACCCTATAATGGTAGATTTCTGCCCCTGTCGAGAGGCACCTATACAACGAAAATTAACATGCATATCATCGCCCAGTTGTAGTTTGATGAGAGCATTCTATGTATCGCTTTAGAGCATTAATGATATGAATAAAACCTTACTCTGATTTTCGATTGTCCGGTAAATCAATCTGATAGAGACCAATGTTTCCAACATTTTTTTCAATTTCACATTTAACATTGAATAAAATGGTATCTTAAAAACATCTAAAAATATCTACATTCTCCAGATATATCTAGTGTATGTAGAAATTACGAAATTGCCCCTATTCAGATATCTTTTATCGACTCAATTACAAATAAACCTCATCTCTAACGAAATAGTTCCCTCAGGAAGCCACACACCGACAAAGACGTTGTTCTTACTCAAGGAAACAGTGCTAGATGTTTTTAACTGATTGATTCGTCAAGACCAGTTGGATATTCTCAAAAGTTCACAAATAGTCACCACGGATTTCGATTTTTGGGAATAGGGAATAGTCACAGCTTGGATCATATCAAGAACTATTCTGAAGGAGATAAAGTTGTTTTGCAATTATGTTGATAAATATTTTTACGCAAAAAGTCCCAATATCTCTTAGTCGAGGTACATATACTTAGAATATAAGATATATATTACATATCATTAGTGAATGAAATCTTTATCTTCAGCATTACTTTTATTAAAATGTTATTTCTCATTGTTACAGATTTTTAAAAATATTTTAAAAATATTACTTATTTCAATCAGAGTCATCTAAACTGCAATATCTGACTTGTATACGTTACAAAAAGGCACAATATTCTAAACGTTGTTGGAAACAGGTTATTGATGTTGTTTTTGATACGGACGGTCAATAAACATCGATTGCTTATATTTTATTATAACCCTTCGACAATAAGTCGCGATGGATTTTGTGAAAATGAAATAATAATGCTGTGCCGAAATCAATCTTATTTACCGAAGTTTACTTGTTGTTAAATATCACCGAAAAGTCATTTTGTGCCATTGCATGAAAAATCTTCCACTTATTCCATTATTCCTGTACTTATATAATTATATTAACGCTTAGTGCAGGTGAGTATATTCTCAATTCAAAATATACAGTTTGTATTTCTGCTGCTTAGAAATTATCGATTTTTCAATTACATTACCCAAATTTCAACGATTTTTTTTCTTTCATTTCAGGTAAGACGATTTCAATTATTCACAATATTACTGGAGCCATCTAATGGCGTGAGTGTCAGGTCTTGCACTATATGCAGCTGATTCCTGCATAGTGTTGTTGTAAGTAAATTGATGTTTTTGATTTTTCAAGATATTGTTATTGAGGGCCGTGCTGTCTTTTTGTGGATTCAAATCCCATCGGAATATGTAGTCTTTTTTTCTTCTCAAATAATAAATTACAGGATATCTCAAAAGTCACTATACACTTATTTCTAAATTTCAAATGAGAATGTCCCCACTCATAAATTTTAACAGCTGAATTAACTTCTCCATAGCCTTTCAACCAAGCTTGCAATTGACAAAGGCATTTCCAACATCAGCAAGCATTCCTATTTGCTCAACAAATTTTGATCCTCCCCTCTGGTTCATAATGTTCTCTTGATCCTGTTTCATATATTTTGCTCCCCAAAATCTATAGCTTGAGCACCAAGAAATTTCTCAGATATTGAGCTATCGATTGATATCTATTTAGCGGAGATTGGACAAAAATCTGAAAAGAAAATTGGAAAAGAAAACGTACAGTCACTTTTGAGACAATCTGTATTATGAAGATTCAGGAAACAATGAATGGTAGAATAAGTACTAGAACTTATGTACTTAAAGCACTCACGATTTGATAACCAGGATAATTTCAAAGAAATCAATGCAAGATACTTTTCTTATATAAAGAGTCCGATGAAAAGTATTATAGTTTCAAGTGCAAGTACACTTGGATAGTATTATTGTTAGCACATCTGTTTCATACACAGAAAGTCTTGTGTTCAAATCTCAGAGAGACTGGATAGCGTGGAAAAGTCGTCATGAAAACAAAATTCTGTGTACACTCAGCCGCAGATCTAAGCTGTTTGATTAGGGCGGTAGTATCCTTGCGTTGGTCTTGCATCAACCAAGAGTGATGGTCATAAAAACTTCTAAAAACAAAGTCCTGGTCACGACCATACTTGTAACCTGCAAAGAACATCAGACTGACACAGGCAATGGAAACTGGGACTTTTTCACTGGCTTTACACTCCGAAGGGAGTGGTTTCGTAAAAGACGAACGCTACATTAAAAATAATGTCTGCAATTGACGAAGTTACACAATAAATCTGTGCACAGTAGGATGGTTCGATGAACGATGAACTTTATGAATCAGATGTCCTGACATTTTTTAGGCTAAAAAGATTTGTTTGCACTTGAGATTGTTTTTATCTTTTGCTTCTTAGTTTACAGATGCATAGATCTTGAATCTTTTCGACCTATGGAATTTTATCTCTCTCTAGTAATGTAAATACATCTGTTGGAACTATTTTTGATTCATTGAGTAGCTGAGTTCTCTAAAAGAATTGTTTCATACATTATTATCTGAATACTCATTGCTTGAAATTAATGTGTATTTGTCTATGTATATTCCTTTGTTTACTGATTATAAACTGTAATTTTAACAAACGAAGTTATTCCAAAGTTGGACATCGGGATGTTAACACACTCTATCTTTGATCTTCTTTTGATGGGGGAATGAATCATTTTCAATTATGATCTTCAACTCGACACATTAAGGGACTGGCTTGTACGTAAATATAATTGAAAAAATATGAATGTGTGGGTGAGTATATGCATTGCGATCCCTCAACAACTGGCAATCGTACGAAATTGATATTCACCAGATATTTCAGTCTACCTACTAGGCATTGTAGTGTCGAATTCCACTGGTTCTCGAGAGATAAGATAAAAATGAATTTTGAAAATACAGATTAGAGCTCGTTCAACTAAGATTTGAGATCTAAATTTAGATATAGAATATCTGAATTTGTCATAGATCTGAATTCAGATATAAAAAAAGGTAAGAACTGCTACGATATCTATTAAGATTACAATCTTTCTATATTTAAACGTATTCGTTTTTAATTCTATGCGAAATTCTGTATTTTGTTTAAGTGTGAACTGATCGAACATCAAAGCTTAACAAAAGTTTTGGGGTTCTGATTTTTTGGCGTCGGGATCAGACATAGACGGTTCTCCCTAGTTCCATACTATTGAGTTTTTGAGCGAAGATTCGACTTAGAATGCAAGTATTATGTTTGAATGAAGGCATATTTCATAACTAGCGATAATGACGTATGAGAGAGAAAAAATTAGTTTGTGTGTGTGTGTGTGCACGCGCGCGTGTTCCAGTGAAATAAAGAGGAAGAACATTTGACATGTGCAGGGTAGAAAAAGGTGAAGTGCTGTAAGGTTCTAAAGCGTGCAGGATTTTTTTTTTTTTACTTTTGGTGTCAAAAGTGGAGAGAAACCTTTTCTCATTTTAGGCGACTGCATTGGCAGGGGATTTTTTCTCCCGCTACACAGATCAAAATAGAGGGGGAATTTTGAGGAAAAGTTGTTTTTGTTTTGTTTTGTTTTTTTTTTTCTTTTGGGGATTAATAGAATTTTCTCCTTTTTAGGCAATCTCTACCAAATATCATTTGATTTCCTGTGATTTTTTATTTTAAACTATTTCCTTCAGGCAGCACCAAAACAGATTGCAGTAAATCAAATATTTCTATGGCGTTTTTTTTTTTCACTTTATTTTTTAAATTGAAACCAATCAGAACTCTTCTAAAATAGTGTTTTTCATTCCGTCTCATGGGATTAACAACAGATGCATTAAAGACGTAAAATATTCATTGTTTTCCATGAAAACCTGTTTCCGCTATTAGAACGTGTCCTTGGAGATGTCTCATTTACGATGACACAGGATCTTGGTTGATAAATTTAATCAAAATTGATTTCACTGAGGAAGAGCTGAAAAATTACAGTCTTTAGGTTGCTCATTGATCACAGTAAAGTTGATTATACACTCATTGATTTAAACTATTTATATAAGGGTTGGCTTTAAACACGTGCGTTTCTAGACTACAAAATCGATGGATATGATGAACTTGCATACAAATAGGAATCAGGTGAGAGAGAGAATGCTCTGTAAGTATGAATAGTATGGACACGATTTGACCTGGAAATCCAAACCTCTGAAATTTAAAAATCTGGCTCTAATCATCATACAACGTATTTTCGATACTTATTTAATGAAACATGGGTTTTTGATGATTCATTTAACTACACATTCCTGTTTTCAAACCAAACCAGAAAAATAAGGATTTATTCTATGATTTTATTTTAAGCTTTTGATATAAGGAAAAAAATCCTAATTTTCATCAATTACTCTCGGAATGGTTCCAGCGCGTATTTTACAAAAAGGGTAAATGAATGATGCTTCGATTGGTTTGTGTGTTAGGTTAGAGAAAAACTAATGAAAACATCAAATTATAAATCAAGCCTACTCAGCCTACTGGTTATTTCACCACATCTCTGCCTGTTGTGGCAAAATGATTATTCAAAGAATAACGCAGCACATCTCATGGTGTATTTTTTGTTAAAACAATAACCTATCTAATCAATAAAAATTTGAAACCTGTTCATTTTATTAAATGACGGTCAAATAAAGAATTTTATACAGAACAACATTTGACAGAGTTTGAAAACTGTCGCATGGTGGGAATATAGCAGTTAGTTTTCACCTCGTGGTATGTTTAATCAAATATTCACTGAGATATATTTTTTATCCCTGACGAACGTTAAATAAAGAAAAAAAGAAAGTAAGAAATAAGAGAGAGAGAGATTTTCAATATTCATATTTTACCTTTTTTCCATGTCGTTGTAACTGAACGGTGATAATGTAACAGATCATATTCTCATCACAAAACAGAGCAGATTTTGTACGTTCGTTATTCATTATTTCAACTGATTTTTACCTTTGTCCTAACATTCAGTTCTATTTTATCACATCTTTGACTTATTCAATAATTCTACGGCAATAACTAAACAGCATAATCGGAGATAAAGAGTAACCCAGTGATGGGATTCGAAGCTGCGCCTTGTAGTATGTAAAGTCAACTTCTCTCTAACTATGAAGTCCTTGTGACCGAATGGTTGAAAGCTGTCACTCGACTCCCTCTGGTTAGAGGGCGTCAGTCAAATTCTCACTGCGAGCTGAGACTATATATCTGAATATTCTATTCAATTGTTGCCGTCGAATTACGGTCCGAGTCAAACTTGTGATGAAAAAGCAAGTAAAAAGGTAAAAATTCAGCAAAACTTATCTAGTTAGAAATACATTCAATGTTAAAGATACATAGAAAAATATCAGAGTATGCTCTTCTCGTTTATGTTAATACCCTAAAATTCCTCAAATGTTTAGAAACAGTATACATATTGTTTGAACCAAGTGAGGGTCTAAGGGCCTGAGCTGTAATCGATGTTACTTTAGAGCGTGAATTGTTGTCAAGCCCCTAAGGCACTTACACTTATTCTATTATAAGGATGTTTGCGAAATACCAGACTCTCGACAAGGCACCTTATGAAGTGGGTCATGCATTGCAAGTGAAATAACTGGTCGTGTATCGATCTCCTTGTCTTGTACCGAGTAGAGTGTTAGATTAGGTTCTTTAATTCAATAAGAATGTTGGAGAGTGTTGCTATCTGCTTGGTGCACTTTTGCTGCACCAAGCAGATAGCACCTGTAACTTCAATTTTCTATATTGCTTCCACACGTTCGATTATGCTTTTGAATGTACACAAGATGTACCACTCCCAAGTGATATCACAATTAAAATTGATCTCTGATATTCTGCCAAAAAAGACACATAATTACTCACTAAAAGGGGTGTAGTCAGCAAAAAATCTTCGCATGTGTACTGCATTTGTTACATTCACTCTGTGGTACCATCAACCCCTGTGTACAGCAAGAGATAACAATAATTAAATTTTCCAATTCCATCAAAATAAATTGTTGCTTAAGGGACATCCAGAATCATCATGATCATGATCATAATCAGCAGCAGCAGTAGCTGTAGCAGCAGCGATCCCTCGTTGGACATAGACATTTCCCGGGAATTGCCAGACCTTTGAGCTTGATATCGAGTCAGATTCTATCTAGAGAACTTATCTTGGGGTTTATTCACTTACTCTAATTAAAACCGTTAGTTAGCAGTCAATAGATCATGAGTTTTCTCCCTTGGATAGACGTTTTTTGTCTATCATACTCAATCGAATTAATTACTTGGTAACCTATAGTCTTTTGGACTGCAAATTGCTTTGTTCACCTAGTTAAAAAGCCAAAAACACGCATACAAAAATCGGATTATCAGATTTTAAATGAAATGCCAAAGTTGCAAGATTGCCACCGACAATCAGGCTTGCTAATCGGTCTATGATACTTGCTAATCAACATGCACGGGAGGCGCCTTAACACATATCCTTATAATATGTTATATATGTGGATTTCCAAGATGTTATAGAATTATACATACACATGTATCGCTAAAAACTCAGAATCGTGTCGCTGTTCATTTATAATATATATATATATATATATATATATATATATATATATATATATATATATATATATATATATTGAAGCATGGAAGTCAGACCACGAATACGTCAGTTCTTTGCTTGTGTGAAGATCTGGGAAGGACAGTGGCTTTTGAAATTAAATCAAAATTATCCTAAACACCCCACAAACATTTATAATCTCCAGATATATATCTAAAATATAGGAAAGATATACATATTACTAATGAATTGAATGCAATTTCAATCTTGATCATTTATTTTGTAAAAGATGTAATTTAATTCATTAAAGATATCACTTCCAAAATGGAATTCAGATATTAATTATTTCATCTCAAATTATCTAAATAGCAATTTCTGACAACTGAAAAATCTAGTTGAAGAACATGTAAATTAGCTATACCGAGCTAGGGACGTAAATAAGATTAAGATACGTGAGCAAGTGACGCTAATCGATACCAGAGATGCTTGCGCACCCGAAATTATACTCACTGACTTGTTATATCTTGAATGGAACGGTGAATATCTTCCAATTTAGTCATCTTAGGTTGTCTGCTGTTTGGTAGAGTCTCATCTCGTGTTGATATGCCTAGTATCTAATTGGATTTGTCCGTATCTTTATTAGAAAAATGAACGGAGTTCAAATCTTTGTTGCAGTGAGTACTCAGAGAACACGTACCTCTCGTAATGACTTTGTCAGGGGGGATAACTTGCATAGATCTGCCCAAAAATTTAAATCTCCACGTAGTGTATTGCCTCCCTCCCAAGAGAAGTTGATTTTTTTACGATACTATGTTGTTTGAACAGATAACTACGATATAGGCGAGATGATTATGCAGGAATCCGCTTCAAAATTGTGTAGCCAATTTTTTCTTGTCCACAAAGTGTCATAGAAATCAATTCATGATTTTTTAGAGGATATGGGCGTTTATATAAAGGTATTTGAAAAAACAACAACGAGAAAAAAATGTTGTTTTTTTTTTATAGAATGGCCAATTCCGAATACCAACTCTAAAATTGACTTACAACATAACTATTGTGTATTGTAATACACACACACACACATATATACACACGCACACACACACACACACACATATATATATATATATATATATATATATATATATATATATATATATATATATATATATATATATATATAACTCATTTTAACGAATAAAATAGTCACCGTTTATATCAACCACTGGTTTCCATTTTTAGAATTCCAGTGTTTTATCATATAGTCATGAATATCAAATGTTCTCAATTGCAGAAGTTTAAAGATTCATACGCTTCCTATTTTGAGTCCTCAAAAGATTGTATCATTCAAAAACAACGTAATAGTCTCCGGTGCCTAAATGTTCTACACAGAACCCAGGAAAAAGCTTAACGCATGAAAAACTTCTACACTAGGCTTAAAGGGATTATGATCATTGCTCAATATAAGTTGTTATCGCCAAGTGTAGTTGCAAAATATATGATATGGAATTGGTATAAGTAAGAATGACCCATGGGCTTTAGAGTTGGAACCCTAATGATTCTAAAGTATGGTTGAATGCCATCACTATGCGGCGGTTAATCATTATAGATTATTGAAACTTTTCGTAAACTTTCGCAACCTATCATAGTTTTGCCGGCTGTTTAGACACCACAAATAATTTGGAAACTAACCTTCTCGATTGCTGTCTGTTCTGAGACTCTCTTGGGGTCTCGCTCAACTCCATCTTATTCCTGATATTACTTCCAGCTCTTTCTCTGCCCATCCCTTTTAAGATGGTGCCCAATGGTGTAATAATGCAAGTCTCCAAGGCAGTATCCTCAAAAATTTGATCAGGAGTGCCCAGGGACACATAGCAGCACAGACTAGCAATAAGAAAAGAATCTCTTGCTTATTTGGGTGGTTGGGTGAGCAGGTCATTTGAGGGGTAACCGTCCCCGAGATACGCAAAGGTCTGTTTGAAGGTGTCTGTCACATATACCTGAGGCGATATACTATTCTCTAAACATCGAATAATTCACATCTTCAATCTGCAATGTGTACTGGATATAATCATATAAACTTCACACTTTAAGTTATGCCAGACACTAATGATGAGATAATGTTTGAATTTATACTATTAAAATTTGTCCAAATAGAGTAAAGTTGAAAATTGTTTAGTTGTTGAGGACATTTCCACGGAAAATGAAACGAAGTAGTCTGTGTTCCTTCATAAATACTACTTTACATTGTAATTTCAGTCGCATTTGGTGCTTTGTATTTTGAATGTGCTGTGTGCTACGGATGCACAGAAACGCAAGAATATTTTTCCTTGTCTCTGAAACAACAGTAAACAGCTGTAGCCCCTTTGGTACAATTTCGCGGAGGGGTTTCTGGTTGTAAAAATGCGAAAATTAATGAGCAGAGTCTAAATAAGACCCCATCATCCGTGGATAATGGTGTCCAATCAAAATGTTGCTTCTCTTTCATCAATTCCTAATTTCTTTTCATTTGGTAAACGTTTGCAACATCAGATGGGTGAGGTCTTAGGAATATCCATGTGTTGCTTCTTAAAAACACAACTATGCTTTTGCTTTTTTTTGTGCGTTTGTAGCACACAGCCCAACCAGCATACGATGCACCATACGCAACTGGTGATTAATTCTGTTATCATCCAATCTACGGTTTATCAGTGACAGTTTGTAAATGGTAGAGTAAATTGAGACCCATTCAAAGTGTTTCTTACTCTTTGAGTCGAGTAAATCGACCATAAAGGTTCAATAGCGTACGTACATATGTGCACAGCAAAACATATGACGGATATAGTTTTAAACCCATATCTTGTGTCTTTATTCTCTATAATATCGTTCCCAGAAATACTTATGTTTTTTTCTCTTGAAAAGTTGAATAATTATATCCCTGTGGGAAACTCTTAACAATATTTTCAAGTTTTATTATTGTTTATCATCACTGTTCTATTATTGTTTATCATTTAATGCCCGGCGTTGAATATACATCTTCCCCAAAAATTTGCCATATCTCTATACCGGGCGTCACGATGCCAATATTATTTGACATCTTTTTTTTTTTTTTTTTCTTTTTTTAGCTGGGGACGATTCAGCATATGATTTCCGGGGGTCTTTTTTTCGAATCCTGATGTTCAGCTGTTGACTGGCATTCTTGAAACATGTCCTGTCCATTGCTTTTTCCATTGAATTTTCTAATGGATTTTATATCTTTGACTTGTACATTTTTTTCTAACAAACTATTTATTCTTACAATCTCTCCATGTGATGTTAAGCATGAGACAGAAATTTATCATTTCTACCTCTAAGGCACATTGTTCATTTTTTATGACATCGTGTCATCTAACCAAAAGCAGAGTAGTTATGACCACAAATTTACCTGATAAGGACATTGTTCGTATAAACTTGATGATGTGGACTGCATCAGGTTTCATCCTTAATCAATATTGGGATATGAAAATGCTTGGCATTCTTTATTCTGTCGAACCTTCACGCTGGCTGATAGACACAAATAATGATCAGTGTCTCCCAGCAAAATTACTCACGTAGTTTAAAAATGTTTTGCATCAACTATTGATAAATTTCATCTGTTTCCAACGTATCATCCCTCGGAAGAGCTCTAACAGGAGTTCTAGGAACAAGAAGTCTGAAGGAAGTTGATACACTTTACGGGATTTCATTTAGTTTCATGAAGCTGGATAAAGTCGTTCTCTGACACACTTGTCTTTAATGACTGTAGGTATAGATTCTTGTCATGCAATTTGCTCTAAAAACTTTTAGTTCTTGAAATATGATTCATATTAGCTAAAATTCTATGCATGTATATATGTTACAGCCGAATGACATTGGATATACCATTTCTCGTAAAATCACTGAAATTAAACAAGGGAGAACCTGGTCATACCCAGATGGGTGACTGTCTTGAAATACGAGGTAATGGTATTACGATTACGAAAATTGCGTTGCAATGTGCAGTTTATACTGTGTTTCAGTAAGAGACTCACAAACCGAGGATCAAATGTACTTAAATTGCATCATTATAATATAAATTGTTTGGTACAAATCTTTAAAAAGCAGCTTGGCTCCTTTGTTCATACAGTCAATGAAAAAGGTATTTCATTCTTTTTATAGAAGTGGTAAATGCTCTAGCTTATTATACGTAATACATGCCACTTCGTTATGACATGTTCTCGCCTTGCCAAGTTTGCCACACAATGCAGGTTGGTAGTGGACACCAACAAATAAAAGAGCTAGAAATAACTCCGAAATAGCTCAATAGAACACCCAGGTTATCAAGGTTCATTTATAATGCAGTTGACTTCCTTGGGCCACAACACCTGCGTTATAACAGTTGACGTCTGTGTATTCTAGAGATTCACTAAATCATGCTCATTTAGTTTTGTTCATATTCAAATATTATAACTGAGTGTCAGGGAGGTATGATGCTTTGTATCTTGAATGTGTTGTGTGCTATGGATGCACAAAAGTGTTAAAATATCCTAATGTCTGTAAAAAGCAATAATGTAGAAAAGTCTGTCTGAATTGTAGAAATCAAAGATTCAATGCAAAACAGAATTTGGATTTGACACTATTATCAGCGGATTATAATAATTTTATTTTTCTCTGATTAAACCTCTTATTTCTTTTCATTTGTTCGCTGTTTGTAATTTCGAATGAGTGTTGGTGTGAAATTTGACAATTTGCTACTAGGACCGTCTCCACTACATAATACCAAAAGGTATTGCTCTTTACAGACACTAAATTATATTTTTATTGATGTGTACCCGTAGCTAACACCACATCCATGTTATAAAACGACATACGCAGATGAACACCTCTGCTGTTCTGGTTGAATGGAAAAGTATTTGACCCAAGGTTTTCTTCAGGAGGAATGGCTGAAAGATACGTACACGGATACGTAATTAGAAGTGTACATATATTTGCATACGATATAGTGGCAAGAGAGTTAGATTTGCTATCTGCGAAATCTATGATCATTAGATAATTGGGAAGGTTAGACAAAAGAATATACATAAATATATTCATCAGATGGAGAAACATTCATTCTTAACGCATTAGATATCCAAATCATCTGTTGATGAGAAGGGGAAATATTGAGTCACGAATACAAATGTGATGTAAGTTCCAGGCTTCTGTAATTGAGCCGTGTTGTAAATGAAAACAAATTCTCTATTACAAACAATGGCATTGTTCAAATTGATAACAGGACATAAGAAATTAGAACAGAGTCAATGCATTTATCCGTTTAGAAGACATATCAGATTATTCCTCAATTTCTGCCGAGGAATCAACAAGACAGGGAGACAGTTTTGTCGAGTTCCACTGAAGTAAAGTAATTCTGCTGGAGGTTATTACTGGGTTCGATCTTCATCGGATCCTTCTATAAAGGTAATATGATATATATGCAACAAGGCTATGTCATATTTCTACATCTCCGTCGTGAAATTACAACCGTACACTAAGGATTCGAATATTCCATGATCTAATGCTTACGAAAAATGATCAGTGTGAAGAAGCTTCATTTCAATACAAACCCTCTGATGAGAATTCGAGAAAATAGTCGGCTGTCATACATGAATTGTCATTTTTTTGGAAAGTAAAATGAATACATATATATATATATATATATATATATATATATATATATATATATATATATATATATATATATGTGTGTGTGTGTGTGTGTGAAATAAGCGACAAAAATAGTAAATATTCAATCAGAGTATGATCCATTTGAAGCTAAGGGAATTTTCGTAACGATCATCTTATCCTTATATTTCACCGAACGTCTGTCCGTCTGTATGTGACAACCTACAGCAGAAACTACACAGGGCATCTCCATGAAATCTTTTTTGCCTACAAATGCGACCTCAAACATGATTTTAGCATGTTAATTCTTTTAAATTTGCATTGTAAATCTATGAGGAAGATCGACACTAATTCTGCATCCGGCTGTTGTCATATTTCCTGAAAGATTGTTTACTTTTACGTAATGAGATTGCTCGATCCAGTTTTACAATCAAGTGGAACAGTAAAAATAATAGAAATAATTGAGTACTATCATATTCTAAATGCCTTGTCCCCAGCTAAAGCGTGATAGCAAAGGTATCAAGGCACATAATTAAAGTCGATACGTTGACACTTGTTTGTTTTCATTTTAGATTGAGAAAACTGCTTTTGATATTAACACATTTAGATCTTTTCACAAATCTTTTAGAGTCTTAGGGTATAGATACGACGGACTCCTATTATTCCGGCACTGACAGGATTCACTAGTGTCGTTGTTAGAAATTTACCCTTGTAACGGGTTGCTTTTAAACAAAATGCATAAAAATAATAATAAACCAACTAGTGTGGACAAAAATGATTTTTATTACCCTTTTAGGATGTAACTCCCTTTGTAATTTAGCCGACATTATTTTGAAGGTTTTTTCGAATTTAACTTTTAAGAATAATGCTCTGTAATATTCATGTGCTGTTAATGCAAAGTGCTTCCCAAGAAAAGACTCGTGAGAAATTCAAAAACAAGTTCATTAAAATGCCTTCATCATTAAATTGTGGTATTAAAAGGATTGCCGTTACAACGAGACAGTCAACTGCATATTGAATCCAGTTCGAATTTGAGAAGTTTACTGGCGTTCTAAGCGGGTAAACCCAGAATTAATGCAACGTCAATTTTTTTCTTGCTATGTTATCTTCTTCTCAGAAATTTGCAGATTCCAAAAAGACAAAAAAAATACACGTAGCAAAGTCCTGTCACTACAATGGTATATTCAATATGAAACATTGAAATTGGCCCGGAAGGAAGCCTTTGATCTTTGCATTTTCAAAATATGGAAGTTTTCTAAATGAAATATAATCACTGCAAATAAGAGGGCAATTACCCCTAAGTCACATGCATCATGTTTGAACATATGAAATGATTTTTAATAGATGAAAAAGAAAACGTTAATATTTTTTGAGAATATGATCCATTTGAAGCAATGATCTTTTGCAAACATACCAAATCAATAGAATTACAGAAGTATAATAGTCACAAAATACGGCTTCTCATTATTGAACTTTTTATAACGGATGTGAAGATCAAAATGCCTAATTTAAAAGAAAACAATGATATGGATGGAGAGATACACCAAGATTTAATATCACGAACCATCTGCAAGGCAATGTGTGGTCTGTCACTGTCATCGTACATTTATTTCGGTTCATGTGAGACGTATTCTTCCAACTTTCCATATTTTTCGATTTGTTTTGGTCGTTATTAATGTTTTAAAGTGTCCAAAAAGTTAGGGAATTGTTGTTTTTGAGCCGTTGGCCTCATAAACAGACGATTCTTAATCATTAGGATCATATTTATTTCTCCTTCGAGGTTTATCACAAGTATCCACGTTTTCTCAACTAAATCTAGAGATCAAACGATAAACAATCATCACTGCAATAGTATTCTATCAAAATATTTTATTGATGATACCGGCTGCTCAAACAACGTTGTGTCCTAATTTTGAGATCATTGTTGATTGAACCCCCGATAAAAAAAACTATTTAGGAGTGGCTGGGTTCAAAAGAACAACAACAAAAACATTTTCTCTACTCATTGAGGGGTACAAGTTAGTGCAAAATTCAAAGTTTCTACCATGAACGCTTAGTGCAAAGTGAAGTCCAGATAGATACATTTATATATTTGAGCATATTTATAACCAAAGCGCAGCAACAGTTATAAAACCAGTCTCTTATGGGTAGCGGTGATCAACATTCCATCTCAAACAACCTAGTATCTAAACTAATCTATTCTTCATCTGCTGAACATTAACTTAATATTTGATTCAATGGTTGGTGGGGATAAAATTAACAAAAATAATTAAATCCAAATCTTAAACAGGAATTATCTACCAGAAAAATGGAAGAGGTCATCACTTGTGCCGTTTGATGCATCCATACTTTTCATGAAATGCAATCGTTTATCACACACTGACACAGTTATCGAATGCCATTTCGGTAATTGATAACCATTTAAAAAAATTATTTGCTTTAACTTACAAACCTCTATCCATATTAGTAATTATCCTATTCAATTAAATGATTGTCACAAATCTGAGAATGGAGTTGATTTATTGTCGATTCTGTGACTTGACATGAATAATAGTCAGCCTACAACGTATGATGGTTACCACATCTACTTCACACGCAGAAGGTTGCAGGTTCGAATATCAATGTAAGCAAAATGGTGAAAGAGAGCTTGACTATGGTCCGGGTGGCTGTGTCCTTTCCTGCTACTGGTAGCATCAATAATCTAACCAAAAACTATAGACCGGCTGTCGTCAGCAAACAGAGATCGCTTCCTATGAAATGGATGGAATTTTCTGCTGTTACAGATATGTTTTCTTTAAATCTCATTCATTTTACGATATCTATGACCCATGCTTGTCTCTTTATATAATATGCTTAATATTTAATGTTTTTTTATCGCTTCATGTGTTCTTTTGCATGTTTTTTACAATACTTGGTACATGGCTCTCTTTTGGGAGCTATTTTCCTGGTCAAGGACTGAACTTGCACCAAACAGATCTCTTTTTTCTATGAAACTGATTTTTTTATGGTTGTTCGTATATATATATATATATATATATATATATATATATATATATATATATATATACACACACACACATATATATATATATATATATATATATATATATATATATTAAATTTTGGGTGTTTGTGTGAGTGTGGGTTTTTGAAAAGACAAAAAACTTTTGCAATGGGGTGGAAAATTAAAAAGGAATACATAAATATAAAAAATTCAGAATAATTTCAAAATATTTTTTAGATATAATTCAGGAAAGTACACGTGAACATTTCTTGTCGAAAAATGTTCCTACCACATGGAGCTAGTTGCATAAAAATCAGTTCATAAATAATAGAGGAGAGCTCACCCAACTTTGAAAAAATATAGTTTTGAAAAAATCGAGGTTAAATTTCCTACCACCGAATAATCTCATATACGATATAACATTTATTTATGGTGGTTATAAAAAGGAATTTTATTATATTTTGCACATATTACTTACTGTCTATATTACTAAAATATTTACTCGATATTAATATATTTTTACCGATAAAAAATATTGTTGTTGCCGGTGTCTTTTAGTGTCTCACTGTATTTTATACCGAATATATATAATTTGCTCAAAATATTGATATCTCTATTGAATGCCTCATAAGTAACATACTGTTTGTTAAAGAATCGATTTTCTCAAAAAACAAAATTGTCAAAATTTGAGCAAATTCGGTCTGAGTTTTCACCTCCCTAAGTTTCATGTTTCAACTCCATAGGTGACTATTGAAAAGACATATTGGTTAAATCAGTATTTCTGATTTTTTTTCTCGTTGAGGTTGGGGCTACGTTCCTTTTTAGAGTAAATATTCTACAATAGCCCCCCCCACATAAAGTCGCCCAAGAATCGTGCCTTAAAAATCAAATTTTGATGAATTTTTCAGAAAAATTCGAGTATTTAATCAATTACTGATATATAATTGTACAAATGTATATGAAAGAACTTGATTAATTGATACAACAACAGGTCTGGTTGGTCACTCAATAGAAACCTTCATTTGACAAATGTCCATTGATAGCACGCTCTGATCGATTTGTGAAAAAGAAATTTAAAAGGATAATCAAAGGAAAATTTGTTTCTCTCATCTCTTGTTTGGTACTGAAGTCAATGTGAAAGTCTAAATATAAAACTGTACAAATAAACAAGTTTGAATTCCATCACGCACAAGCTAAGAATCAATTCAAAATAAACGACATCCAACACACCAATTAAGGGGGGTTATTATTATTTCTAGTCGTATCAAGTATCAAACTTTTCAGCCCTCTAGCTCGAATGGTACGGCATGCATGTGAGATCCATTCATACACATGTATATAAGAGCCAACCAGCCAGCTGCTCAATTTTAAAACTAAAGGAAACAATATTGGCAGTTATCAAATGCCAAATCTCTCTATAAATATGTAAAAAGAAATAAGTGTATAATCGTATTTTATGAGTTTCTGATAAATATTAGGCAAAAGTTTAGCAATGTAATGAAGTTCATGCAACCACACCGTCATCTCCCACCGTTCCAGCACCAGGCCTCGTCTCCAGTGTCCAAAGTCAGCGCATCTTCTTGATTTATAATGTTTAGGTTAGAATTGCACTGGATCATACCAGTAAAGCTGATTGAGGATAAGAGAACTCACTAAACTAGTGAATGATCTGAGAGACAAACTCATTAACTATCACTCTAGAAATGTCCATAATTGTTAGACAAAGTCTCATTTGGTACAATGCTAGGATTAATGGAGCACTCAGTAAAGATGTAACTTACACGCAATATTTTGCAAAACAAGCGCTCTAATTATCATCTTGAATTAGGTTCAATGAGGCTGAACGTTTGTGATAACATCATCTGAGATGTATGTATTGACTTGAAGGAAAACATTGTTTGATCTCCAATCAGTTTTCTAGGATCAAATAATTTAATAGTGAAGTGATTACCAAAAGTAAGGGAGAGACAGGTCTCTCAATAGAAACTAACACTTGACCAATTTAGTTTGGCTACATGCCTCTGTTTGGGGTGAACAAATAAAACATAAGAAAGGGGATTTGATAATAGATTATTTCTTTTGCCTATATTAACAGGATAAATGTTTAAATTTTGGGCCTTTTAGCTGTGTTGATGCAACCTGCACGCATGGTACATACATATGTAGCAAGCCAGATCGATTTGAAAAGTGAACAAAACCTGTTTCGATAGTTTCGATGACAATTTTAGTTTGAGATTTCTAAAATGATTTATTATGACAAAAAATGGCTGAAGATTAAATTGATCATAGTTACGTTACGTTGAAATTTGACTGAATTTGAACATTTTCTCTATTGAGAGATCACGTAATTTTCTCCAATGATTTGGATGCAGCAATTATGGCCTCGAAGTAAATAGCAGGTATTAAAGTGCATCTTTATAATTCCCATCACTATGACGTAATTGTTGTCTGTGCTCATTTTTAAAGACCTTGGAAGCTCGATGTATCTACGATATATATATATATATATATATATATATATATATATATATATATATATATATATATATATATATATGCACGAAGGTTCTATTTTTGAAATGTCGAAGTTCCTTTGTTTTGTTCTATGCTTTTCATATCGAATAAGCTAATACCGATATTTATATGGGCTGAATATTCCAGAATCGATTACTGTCACTGTCTGACATACCGAAATTTTAGTACGTATTTTTCTCAGTGTTGCAATTTAGCAGTTGCAAAGCCACGTCCTTAGCTCAGTTTTACCAATTAAGATAATTCTCATCTAAATCTAGATGATTTTTAGAGGTCAAAAATTGCTATTTAGATGATTCCTAAAAAAGTAGCTAATAATGCTACTCAACCATTAAAGGAATATTTTTAACTCTATTCCACCGTCACAATAAGTCCCAGGCTTGTTCAGCCACCAGATTGTAAAATCTAACAATATCAATTGATATAAATATTCACATCTTATCTCAGAGGATTATCTTCATATCAAAATCAATGAGCGTGCTACACGCTTGTTATGAGACGTGTAACGCAAACAGGCCTCTTTTTTTAAATCTCTTGATAACTTTATCAGGCGTCAACGTCGCGAGTCTAAAAGCCTTGGCGTGAGCAGGAGACAAAGCAGCCCTGTCGTTTCCATGGCAACAACACTTGACGTTCAATGGTGTAATCTCAGAATGAACAAAATACAGGAACTCTTCGATAAGCGTTGTGGATTAGCTGAAACAACAACTGAAGCCAATTTTACCATAGATATGATTATTGAAAGCCATCATCCAAAACTGTCAAAAATTATCAGAATAGATTTTTCTTTCAGTTTTTATAGCGTTATAAAGCTGAAAAATTAAACATTTACTGCTTGTTACGTCTAGGAAAATGATTCGTTTTGCATTTTCATCCACCTTAAATACGTTTTTAGAGGAGGTAGTCAATAATAAAATGTAAGTTCAAGCTTAATTAGCCACTAATTTGTGCTTTTTAAGAACTTTCCAACAATCAAACAGAGGGCGTGAGAATTAAGTTTGTCTGTTGATCATCCCTTTTTCCATTTTTTTTATTGATCACCCCAACACAATATGCTGCTGAGAGACGTCGGTGACGTGATTGTTTCTATCAAGTGACCGACCAGGCCTATAGGAATAGATGTTATTTAATTTTCGCTACTTGTGTTCAGTCGACTTCTCATTCTTTCTTTCTTCATTTTACTCGCACTTCTTTCTCTTTATGTCTTCCTTTCTTTCTTTCTATCATTTATTCCTTCCCTTTACTTCGACATCTGGATATTTTCTTCTCTCCCGTTCTTTCTTTTTCAGCATCTTTTGTTTCCCCATTTCACTGCTTCCTCTTATCCTTCCTTAATACTTTGTTGGTCTTTGCTCTATCCATCTCTCCCTGTGTCCTCTCCTCTTACTTCTTTTTCATCAATTCTTTTTGATAATTCTTTATCTTTCTTTTTATTCTTCTATTGTGTAAGACAATGTATCGGTTTGTACGTCTTTCTCCTACGCAGAATATCCTGGGTTCAATTCCCAGTATGAGCAAAGAATGAGGAAAACTCTTCATTAGGGCAGATTTCCCTGTTCCTTCAACAGCAAATTGAGTTCACTCTGTGTGATAAGGGTGGAGATGTCCTTTTGGTGGACTTGTATCTGGCCAATGGGATGGTCATAAAAACTTGTAGGTTTAGTGTCTCGATCAAACTTGAGACTTGGATCACTGAGCTGATGCATACAATGTTTGTCACTGGCCGCCATATTCTGTCGGAGGCTGTTCATTTTAAACATTAGTCGATTTACTCAACACTTTACTCTTATGACTAATCAGAAAATATCTTCAATTCGCAATTCCGCCCACAATATTTTATGGTTGAATATATGTGTTCAAAATGATAGAATAATCTATGTATCGATCGGCATCTAAAGAATCCAAAACTGTATTATTAAGTAATTTATTTTTCATAATTCAAGTATCCTGATTTTGAAGGTTTTTTTCAAATTTCACCTCATCTGAAACTATTCTTATGTATGATCCGACGTTTTAGATCTTCAGAGTTCCTATGACATAATATATAGCTTAATTTTTATGTCATAACAGAAAAGTGAATTGACCGATGAGATGCGTCAGCAACAAACAAATAAACAAACAAAAACACTTAAGCTCATTAGGGTTTGATTATCGTACATATATATCTTTTTTTCTCAATGACCTTACAACTGAACAGTAGTGAGTGAAACAATGTTGATCAAAAAGATCCTGTATTCGCCAAAATGTTTCTCGTAGACAAGACTTGATAAGTGAGGTCGTGGGAAGCACCAAAAGGAGCTTAGAGAGATAAATCATCGGTTAATGCGGGCATCTCAGACGTATACGCCCAAACAAAGAATATTCTCAAATCAAATCCGTTATACGAAGCCACTTGACCTTTTCGAGAATCCTCGGGACATATATGACTGCAGGGATATATAGATATGTCTTTTAGACGTCAACCGAAGCATATAGATTTAGGCATTAAGCACCTAAATAGGTTAGTGATTAGGGTTGAAATTTATGACTTGGAGATTTACGCTTCCGTAACTTCCCCAATATATCCCCTCTTTTCTGATATCTTTATTCTTTCAGGATTTGGCATTTCTTCTGATAACATTTAGGACTTCGGGAATATTTTACCAACAATGAACTTTTCATGTTTTGGTTACGCCTACGTTTGTTTTTATTCGAATTGATCGAGCCAGAGCCAGATGACCTATACGCCAACTACGCCATATCGTACTTCCCAAGACATTGTAAGGGATCCGCAAGTAAAAAGCAATATAGAACTTTATCACTATTTACTACGGGAAAAGATCAATCATAAATTGAAAAACTACTTCATGTAATTAATACATGTCTGAAAAAATATTATTTTTATGGGTAAAATACCGATTTTCCAGTTTTTTATATAACACCACCTCTTTTAACATTTTCAATAAGGAGTTATTGCTATCTTTGATATTTATTCATTTATTGGTTATTGAATTTAGTCTTATATTTTTAGATCATTTAATCATGAATTTTTTGAATGAAATAACATATTTTGTTCCCCTCTTTTTTTCCATTCTTTAGAATAATTATTAATGTTTCAAGATGAATCTCCCTGTCAATAAACTAGCTTTTATAGTGTTTGTGTTACAATATAAACTTACAATTCGAAACCCAATTAAATTTGATGTATTGGGAAACAAAATTCTGTCCGTCGTAGGCCTGTTCTGGTCTTGATCCAGTCATAGCTTTAGTAAGAGGAAAATGTAAATTATTGTATCACCCTAGCCACAATCATTGATCTGATTCAACATTCAAATAAAGTGTCAGGGTTTACTTCAATTTTCACTCCATTAATTTTTTGTTGTGCCAGCACTACCTGAGATAGCTTTTAATCTGGAACTCGGAAAATTCGCGTAAGGACTCCGTAGACATTTTCAAAACACAGTCCCTAATTGTTGGGAAATCCTTTTAAATTTTTTTCTCAGATCTCTTTTCTATCTTTAGTCAGCGCTACAAGACTAACAATTTAATATAAATTAGTATATAAATTTGTGAACCTGCATGAATGATCCACTAGATATCTTTTTGACTTGAGATAGAGTTTAGAAATAAAGGCCAGTTTCATGGAGAATCTTTTTAGATCTTGAATATTACGTCTCTCCTAATAGACATATGCATATACTCATATTGCACAGAATCATCATAAGCCGATCTCATGTATAGGTCAAGCCTTGGTTCATGGTAATTGAATCATTAATTGGTGGTGTGCTATGTGTATATATCAACACTGTTCTTTTCTGAACCAATCATCACATGTAGGTCATACATACCTCAATATCATCTTGGAAGCTACACAAATTCATAAGCTTATTCATTGAAGGCACAGCGTGTATTTTCATTGATGAATGGTATATATATATATATATATATATATATATATATATATATATATATATATATATATATATGTGTGTGTGTGTGTGTCTGTGTGTGTATTTTGTATTATTTGATGACAGCTTTCATTAAGTATCTCTCATTTTTTGAGAAAATGCCCGCTCCGATCCCCACCCATAATGTATGAATTTCGATGTTATAAAATTATTACTTGCGAAGACCACTAATGATTGGTCTGAAAATTTGGTCGCCGAAACTTGACCTATTCTCTTTTTATATACAATACATGAATTTCTAAAGAATTCGATAACTTCTGAAGACTAGTATATGATTTATAGAGGTTCTTTCCAAGAAAAAATGATTAAATTCATGAATAGTGAATAAGAAAAATTTAAAAAGCATTAAATTAATCATGTTGAAAAGATTGCCAGACGAATAACTGAATCTTTTACGCATGTAAGGACAGATATGTTTTATGTCTACCTTGACCCCCTGTATCATCATAATATTAACACTTGATGTAACAATATTCAGTATTTGATGATTACAAAACTGTCAACATCAATGTATGTTTCTTCAGTTTTTAAGTTATGCTGGTTGGTTGGCTGGCTATGTATGTATCACACATATCTGCCTGCAGCATTGGAAGCAGAAGCCTCAAAATTCAAACATCCATTCCTTATTTTTTTGTATTTTTTCTTTCAAATAAGACTCATAGATGGGTTTTCAAAGGGGGTAGATTTGCTATGTAATTCTACACTAAATTGGTCATTTAGTTTATGCCTTTTTTTCTATTCAAATATTTTTAGGGATCACTATCCTACAAAAAAGTTAGAAAAGTGATCTATTCATTGATTATCCTTCTCCAATGTTTTAATTGATCAACCCCAGCAGGCCTTGCTGCTGAAAAACGTACGTTATGTGACAGTTTCTATTGTGACTAATCAGAAGTGTTTAGATATTTTGTTGTTTGTTTTTTTTCTATCTGATCTTGATTTGAATTGCCCCATAAATAGCTTTTTTAAATAGAGTTAAATTTGCTATGTAAGTTAATGATTAATTGATCTTTTAGTTTGTGCCTTGTTTTTTGTTTTTTTTTTTAATTCAGACATTTTTGGGGATCAGTGTCCAACAAAAAAGCAAGATGGTTCAGTTATTTATTGATCATCCCTTTTTCCAATGTTTCAGTAGATCACCCCTCACATGTTCATGTGACGATTTCTAATCAGACCAGCTCAGATGACTTTTAATTGATTTTAGTACGCCTATTTCTAAATCTCAACCAGGCTAAAACAGTTCATATTGAACAACGAGGTATTTATGATATTTCTTTACAATTCATGTCCTCTCTATGTCTCTCTCTCTCATATTCCTGGGTCGATCATATCAGGTCTCTTATTGTTAACAAATATGATCTAATGATATCAGTTTACTACTAGCAGTGCTGCCTGAGTGAATCCCAAGTATAAGCACACTAAAAAAAATCATCTGAATGATTCAATTTTTCGCTTGCTCACTCGGGAGACTGTGATGATGACTGATAGCAAACCATATGGAACCTTCTGTTGCGTTCATTCATGTAATAACAGTACCAAAATTATGCCAAACTTGCGTCGAATACTCTAGTTCTCATACCATCACCCAAATTGAGCGATGTCGAGTCTGTTCAGTACTTTTCATTGATGACTGTCTTAGAATACCAGCTGCAGTCACCAGCTAAGGAGGCATCCCCTTCAGCTCTTCTGAATCCCGAACGTATTAAGCACTTTTATCCCTTCAAAGTCCATAGCATGTTCGAGGGGGAGACGGGTTGAACGTGAGCACATCACTTACTATGTACTAAGTGCCTGGGCATGACAGCTAAAAGCAGTTCACTCATGGTCAACTTTGGTTGACAGGGGCCGAAGAAGATCTCCCAACCCGCAAACCGCTTTGTCAGACATCACATAGTTTACCTGTAATGAATGGTGTTTTGTATCTTGGGTGAGCTGTGTACTACGAATGTGCAAGAATATAAAAACATTTTTGTTCTTGTAAAAAGCAACGGGTATTTAAAGGTTCTTTTGGGCACAGTGTGAGGATTGTATTCCCAATAGTGGAATTTAGAGAATTAAAGTAAAACAGAATTCAGATTAGACATCATCATCAGTTGATAATAGTATCGAGTCGAAATTTTGTTTTTAATTCATTATCTTATTTACTTTTATTTGTTCACCATTTGTTACACCAAGTGAGCAAGAGTGTAAAACATTACAATTTCCAGTCAAAAAAAACCTTCTCTACATTGTGCCAAAAAGGCTTTTATTGACGGTAGCTTTTTTACAATTGAATTTTTTTTTTTCGTTTTTGTGCATCCATAGCAGACAGAACACCCGAGATACAAAGCGCCACACGTAACAACCGTTTACATTGGTGTTATTTATACCACAAGGGACTCTCTGAAAGGAACAATCGTCCTCAGTCAATAAACAATGTGTCTTAAAGCCAGTCCTTATCAGAAGACCTAAGGTAGCTGCGTTCAGTCTGTGTTGAATGAGATGCTTTCAGGAAAGCCACCACTGATGATAAAACAATAGTCTATGTTTTCTGATTTGTTTTTTTTATTATTATCAAGGTCCCTTTCAATCTATTAATCGTGCCTGCCTGATAGCAACTAACTTGATCGCTTTTATATTAACAAAATCATCATCATTATCATCATGCCTCTACAAAGATGAATTTATCATTATCAACATTATCAGGGCTACAGATTCTTCTCTTTCTACTCTTCTGCATGTCTGACTGTGTGTCTGTGTGTTTCCAGGTGCTCTTGGTTGCGCTTTCGGGGCTACAACCTTCTAAATTTGCATGTTTATACTAATACACATCATGTAAAACGTTGCTCTTGTTTGTTTTGTTTTTAAGTGCTTTTGGGTGTCTCTAAGGAACAACAATACTCAAATTTAGTGATGATATTTATTTTAAAGAAAATTGTAGATAAATCATCTTCTTTTATACATATCAAATAAGTTCTGGTACACGCCTGAGCTATGATGATTCATTTTTGTGAGGTACGGATATTCTACCGGAATTTGACCATACATTGAATTAGCACTTCAATAATGTAATTTTGATTTTAAAAGATGTGGTCTTTTCTTAATCAAAGAATGGTATTACATAACTTTTAATCCACAATTTTCCACCATGATTTTGAACTTGAAAATCCTGGTACACATTATCTAAAAGGAATTGATTGTATACAAAAAGATGAAATACGGTAACATTTTTGACTGGAAAGGGTTATGTCTTCCTCTATTTGTGTATAGTGATCATTACAACAGCAGTTTTACCATTAAAAGTGATTATTTCGATCATTACTAAGAAATAATTTCTCAGTAGAATTGTTCTCACTGTTTAAACTTATCTATATTGTGATCAAGGCAGGAATATCTCCTGTTCACGTCACATGGTTCTCAGAAGGATAATTGTTCGGTTAGGTTCCATGTTTCAGCTCTATAGGTGACTATCAGGAGGATGTATTCGTAGTAAGCCCTTTTTTGAGGAGTAATGGTATCTTCTTGCCTCTGAAGGTTAAGCTTGCTAGAAAGTTGTTATTCCAGGCAGGGGCGTAGCTAGAAATATGGCTCCTTGCAGACCCCCTCCAACATTTAGCGGTATTTGTCAGCTATAATGCAGTTGGTGAACTTCTATTCATAAAGCATATCCTAATAGCACCCATCCCTCCAGCTAGGTCTCGGATTTCAGGGGACAGTTTCAGGGGAGATGATTAGGGCCAGGTAGATACGGTAATAAGTTTAGGCTAGAGGGTAATTGTAGACCCCATCTCAAACCGCCCATCAGGTTTATTTGTAAGCAGTGCTAAATGCACAGGATTTGTAGATAAGTAGTGGTTGCATTACGAAACCTGAAAGTCAGAAAAGCCCAAGGCAAGTATGGTCTAATGATAAACCTCCGAGATAATGAGAGATCTTTCACAAACGACAAATGATATTCACACACTGCAGACAAGGGATAATAGTGCCTGTCTAGGAATAGTGTTTCTACTTCACACGAAATGAGATATTCATGACTTCGACAACTACTGCCCTATTAGACGATACTACCAATCATATATAAACTAATCACCAAAAATATTTACATACAGAGTAGCAGACATTTTAGTTGGAAAAAAATCAAGTATGCATGCTCTAGGAGTGGCTATTCAACAGTAGACCATCTACACTCAAAACATCAGCAGTAATCAGAGAGTCATGAGAAAACAACAAACCATTCTGCTTGGCCTTTTCATACAATCAAAAACTGTTTGAGTTAGCTCACAGCAGTCTTCAACTCACTGCAAGAGCAGAGTACTAAGGATAATTATATCAGTGAATCTCAAGTGATTTAAATATTTCCTGTCATTGTTTACTCCTACGAGGAACAAATGCAAACAATAAATTAGCTACATTCAAAATATCAAGTAATCGAAAAGTCATAAGGATACAACAAACCAATCTTCTTGGCCTTTGCTGAAAATAAAAAAGGCATCCCCGACTCATTGCAAGAATACGGTGTTAACAAAAATAACATACACATCATTCAGTATACATGCAAAAATGGCACAACAATAGAAAAAAGAAAACACCTGAATGGTAGCGGAGGCATGGACCACAGCACCAGTGTGAGAGGTGAAGGAGAGATGACATGTAGCCCAAAGGCCTGAGGAGACTTACTGTCAATCAACCCCTAAAGATGACCACCGGGCCACCAGTGTAAGACTGTAAACCACAGTATTGCTGTGGGCTATGAGAGTGTGGAGCGGAGGGCTGGAAACTTGAGGAGACTTGTTGCTACTCAACTTCCAGCGGTAACCACCAGGCAACTGGTGTGAAACTGCTAATAATAATAATTATTACTATTATTACTATCATTATTATTTGATAACGAAAAATCCTCAGAGCGGATAAAGATGGGGGAAAGTAGTGGGATACCAAATACACCAAAACTTTTTACTGCGAGCCTTTAAAGCATCTTCGGAAAAGTGAATGTAAAAAAAAATAAATGGTAGTAAACAGATAATATTTGAATCACTTGAGATTCGCTTATGACGTTTCTATGGCGACGGAGACATCGGAAGGATTACAAAGCATGTTGATTGATCTAAATAGAGAGAGTAAAGAAAGTAAGATTAAAGGGGATTAGAACAGAGATAAAAGTAATCTTCAAGGATAAGTCCCGAAGAAGACCATGAAAATAGAGGGTTTGGTTTGAAAACAGATTGAAGAATACTTTCACTTTGGTCAGCATGGGAGAATAATAAAACGACGCATAACAATTGGCTGGAAAGCATCTAAAAATAAACTTCTTGAAGAGCACTTTGCCGGTGCGATTAAAGCGTAAAGTATACAATAAATGCATAATAACATCAGCAGTGTATATATATATATATATATATATATATATATATATATATATATATATATATATATGCGTGTGTGTGTGTGTGTATACATTATATGTATTAAGCAAGTGACATATTTAATAGATATATATCAAGATATGTAATATAAAGCTACGATATAATACATATATAGCAAACAATACATACACACACACACACACACATATATATATATATATATATATATATATATATATATATATATAAAGCAAGAGAGGTGATTTAAATATATATATGTGTGTATAAAGCGAACAACGTATACATTGTGTGCGTGTACATCAAGCGAGTGATATATATATATATATATATATATATATATATATATATATATATATATATATATGTATTGAGAGAGATATGAAATTGCAATTGGTGAAGAAAAAAACTTGAGTCTTACATCACAAAATATTGTGGGCGTAATTTGATGCATTATGACGGGGACTATTAATCCTTTTCAGAGAAAAAGCGTTTTCGGCGGATCACAGGGAAAAATACTACTTAGATATTTTATGCTGAAAAGAGAATGTGAATATTTCAGTGTGGTTGATGAGGGTAACATTCATCTTGAAAACAGATGGGTCAATGAGAAGCAGGGTCAGCGGGGTGTATGTTCCCACTCTCCGTGGGTGTTTGGCTTGCCTTAGATAAGAAAAGCAGTGAAGGGATAAAATGGTCATTTTCCAGGGGAAATGGGTTCTGTTATTTTTATTATAGGATTGCGTGATGATGTCTAGCATTTAATTGAGTGGTGTTGGTGTATGGATTTTTGTCGCTGTTGCTTTTTTAAGAAAAAAGGTCGCACTAAACTCAAGAGGAAAGCCGGCTCATTGTCAACCGACGCAAAGTTTACCAATGATAGTTTAGACGATCTAACAATGATTTTTTCTGATAAATATTTGAATAGTCCAGCCAACTAATTGCATTGCTTAGGCGCCAGGCTTTATTTATCCACAACGGTGTTTATGGTCACTTGTAGGGGCTGATGATGATAATGACAATGACAATGACAATGACGATGATAGTGTTGGTATATATGAGGCAGGTTGGAAGTGGATGTGTCGTTTTTTTTTTGTTTTGTTTTTTTCAATCTTCTTGGTTGATGGCTGGTGAGTCTTTTTTTCTTAACTTTTCTCAAAAATGGTAGTGGTATATGTGTGTTCGTACCGCTTACGAATATTCTGTCAGTTGTTAGTCAATACTTTGTATGTTGATGTTATAATGCATTGTATCCATGTGATTCTGTTTGAAAATCAAAGTATTTAGGGGGTTTTGCAATCTAAAAGAGACCATACCTCGTTGTGTTACTTTTTGTGTCTTGTTTGATGTTTGTTTTGTGGATTTTGATTGCTTTCCTCCTTGCGTGGTATATGGAATGTCGTAGGTACTAGACTGAACAGAGGGATTGTTTGATGCATTCTTCTTGGTGATCAAGGTATTCGAGGCTACATATTCTGAGGGATCTTTGGTAAAAGCCTATGCTTGATCCTAATTTGATTTATTGAGTGTGGTTGGGGTAAAAAGAATGTAGTCGTTCCTGTTGGTGGATTTGCAGGAGATAATGCATTTGATGTTGTTGTTTGATCTGCATAGTAGAGTATCAAAGAAAGGTCGTATATTGTAGGACTCTTCATCCGGTGAGAATTTGATTGATGGTTACAATGTGTTTAGTCTAGTTTTTAAGTTGTCTAGATGTATATTACTTACGGAATCGACGATTTCACAAGAATAGGAGGCTGTTTTGGGTGAGATTTGTGTAACGGGGTCTGATTTTAGAAATGGAAAAAAATTGAGATGGAACACCTATCTCTTTTTTTCTTTACCTTCCAATCGTCATTTTCATCTACATTCTGTCGAATCATTACACATCCTCAAAAAACATCATATATATATATATATATATATATATATATATATATATATATATATATATATATCAAGTGAGCAAGATATTATATAAATGTATATACATACATTAAACGAGCAAAATATATATATATATATATATATATATATATATATATATGCATATGAAACGGGCGATGTATATATGTATATATATATATATATATATATATATATAGAGAGAGAGAGAGAGAGAGAGAGAGCAAGACATGATTTATTGATATAGCAAAACGCACGCGCGTGTTTAATAAGAAATATTTCTCATTTGCTCAGTTTTATCACATTTTGCTATTTTACCTTCTTCTTGAAGCGTTCAGCTCCTGCCTCAACCGACTTTTTCCTTTATTTTCATAAGTTTGTTGGCATCATCTCTTAACAATGAATTTTCTCTTTTCTCATCTCAATAGACCATAGTCTATGAAGAAATGACAAAATTACAAAACAACATATTTTATGAATAGTTTGATGAGAATTAGAAACAAAGCAGTATAGATATTGAAGCAATATCGAGAACTGTTTGCGTAATAAATAATGTATATTTGACTCCATAAGCAGAAACTTTGTAAATTTCTAACATTGGAAAACATATATCTCAGAATTATAATATTTCAAAAGACGTTTACACTCCTAAAATTTGAGAACACGCATTTTTTCAATTCTGTTTCATAAGAACACGATTTTTAAAATTCAAAGATTTTACAACACGTTTTCTACACTTACATAATTTCAGAACACGTTTTTGAGAATTCTGAAATTTTAGAAAACTTTGAAATGATGTCAATTTCGAATATATATCAAAAACCACAAGGTCAATAATTATGATAGCTGTTTTGATGATGAACTTACCAAAATTATTGCTATCAAAGAAAAAGAAATTTAAAAAAAAACCTGTAAAACTATCAAAGGGAGAAATTGCTTTCAAATTGAAATGGGCCATTGAAAACCACTGAGCTTAGAATCAGCTACTCTACTCTAAATTTGAAAAAAAAAAAGACATTATTTGTAAATGCGATGTATTGGTATCATATAGTTATCATCAAAACGATAATAATAAAATCGAATAGAGATCCAATTGTATAATCATAAAGTCACAATTCGAATTGGGAATTACTTAATTCTTAAAGTTAGAATGTTTTAAAGATGAAGTGCAAGGGACAATCTGGCTACGATTAGCTCTTCTTGCTGAATTGCTGTTACACAATCACCCACCCACGTGCAGAAGTGGATCATCATTATTTGATATAGATAGACATAAGATCTCAGACTTCCAAGTCGTTTGATATACATGCAAACATATTTTCACCGTCAAAGAGAACTTTGATGTCCACGAACTTTTTCTTTTTCTCTTCTATCGGTTTCCAAAACAAACATCCTTACATATTTTAAATTGATTTTTTTTCTTCTGCTTATACTGTCTCTGCATTCCTTTGCTCACCCGATCATTTCTTCTCTTCCTCCCCCTTATCTCTCTCTCTCTCTCTCTCTCTCTCTCTCTCTCGTTTCCCCCTTTTCGTACACATAAACATCTCTAATCCTGCGTGTACCGTTTTTGTCGCTCTCACTCCTCGTTCTTTTTCATATAGACTAAATCTCTTGCGTAAATCGAACTTCCTCTCTCTCTCTCTCTCTCTCTCTCTCTCTCTCTCTCTCTCTCATGTACCTACCGATGTATGCAATCATCTCTTGTCTTTCAATCTCCCACTCTTGGAGCTACAAATCCTCTCCACCCGGGCCTCTCTCAACTATCCAAACAAAGGCAAACATATTAACCTTCACAATATTGCCAGTATCTTCACGCCTCCTTCCCCTTCCGGCGTTTGCTTTCACGTTTGACATTTGACCAACTGAATATATTTTCGCTATTTTGGACAAAAAACAAACCCCCCAAAAACAAGCAAACAAACAAGGTCGGCATCTTTTCCGTTTGACGCTATGATATTTTCACACCGAGCTTTTATTTATTTATTTTTTCAGCTGCTATCTGTTGCCAGCAAAAGCCTGAACGTTTGCCATTATGATTATCAGGCTAGTTCTTCCCTTTTCACTGGGAGAGACGAGTGAAATATAGTGAACTCGTATTGTAACGGCACCATATAATGACACACCCTTTATAACGGCATATATGTTTTTACATTCCTTCATGACTATCGTTGGAATTTATACCGTCTCCCGAGAAAATGAAAAATAAATGATTTGCTCTCCATATTTCTTTCTTTAAATCAGCATGTTTTTTTTTCTTGATTGCTTCTCCAGTTTTGTCAGTACTTTTTAGTCTCCTATTATTGATACACTTCGTATAAAAATAATCCGCACTCATGATAGCTAATTCGTTATGATTATGGAACCTTCTGCAAGGAACCAGTCCATGTAATATGAGATATCAAAATTTGATTTTCTCTATGATTTTGACTTTGTTATAAAACAACAAACTGAATCCCTTTTCTATGACGAATAGAGATTATAGGTTTTGACTCAAATAAATTATAAGGTCATTAGCACCTCGTAAGAAAAACATTCTATTTGACTGTAATCGTCTTAAGTTGAAAATCTCACGGTAGGACAAGCCTAATCTTCAAGAACAAGAATATTCCATCAGTTTTGAAAAGAAAGGTTTTAAACCAATGTGTGATCCCAATAGTCACCTAGCAAACTGAAAAATGAAACCTAATCAAAAGATATGTTTTTGAACCATGAAACGTGCACGGAAAAGAATCATCCTTAACATGCCATGGATAGATCACAATCACATTATATTCGGACACCAACAGAGGTCAAATAGATTATAAAAAATTCAAATTGCAATCGGCGGCCATGTTTCAAGAATATCAGACAACTACCGTACAACACGATTCACAACGCAGATCCCAAAAGAGAATATGCAAAATGTGTCCAGCAAAAAAATAAGATGGATTGATAATATACGCAAGTTCAGAAGATACTGACACTGCAATACCGATTATTGATCAGTCTGACGGATATTTTGGAAGGTCTACGTCTAATGACCAACATCAAAGGGCTAATAATGATGAGAAAAAGCTACGAACTTCAGTGGGAAACAGAATTAGGATAAGTTTTTACATAATCATGTCGAATTTGTGTATTCTTGTACATGTGCATAATAGACGGTATTTGACGGTTCTTGCAGAATTGGGCATGTTTCAAAACATCACGGCTATTTCAAGCAAGCTTCTTGTGCCAACAATCAGTTCGAAATATTGGCATCGGTCCGTGGCCTAATTAAGATTTGATTGGGCCAAGTGCATTACATGGGAGCTTCTGCTGCCGTATATTACTAAACTTTTGCTCAAATCCAAGGCAGGAGTTGACTATGCTTTAGTTTTTCTCTGCTGTAGCCACGAGAGCAATCTTCATTTAATTGAAGGGAGTAAGCATTCTACTGTTTTCTGCCCGCTGTGTTTCGTTAAACCGATGTGCAGGAGTGACTTTTCTCAACTGTGGTTGAAATCACGAACAAGCAATCGTTGGTGGCTTTCTTACCGACTTAGCCAAACGGGCTGGTCTTATATATATATATATATATATATATATATATATATATATATATATGAAAAGATATCACAAATAAGCAAGGAAATAGAGAAGGGACTGGAATTTGACCTAGCAGTAGCCAGGCTATCATTTTCAAGCAAATCAGAATGAAAAAAGATATTCTTAAATTCATGATGTTTAAATTAACGTAAACTTCCTTACTGATCAATTGTCTATCCTTATGTAACATAATAAACAGCTAAAATCCTTGGATTCTTTGTTGCACTGCCTTTTATCCGTCTCGGAATGAAAAGCCATTCTCATACCGTCTAAACCTAAAACTGAGAGATAGGCGCATCGATGATGGCAAAGCTACAAATCTTATGATACCTCACTTACCATCGATACTGTCTGTATGATATGTTAGGTAATTTATATCACATAAGTAACAGTACAAATTACCAAAAATAGCTTCAGGAAAAAATCACATAACCCATCCACTACTAAGAGCTATCACTCTAATTGCATATACAGTAAATGATGAGCTATTGATCTGTGCAAACTCAATGTTTCTCTGTTCATTATTTTCCAAATTGGTTAGCTTCAACATATTGAGTCTAGCCCTGGTCAGGTCGCTTTTAATAAAAGTTAAATGAATATCAGAAAAAAAAAATCATCCAATGATAAGAACAATACGATCCTATCAATATTTTTGAACCAACGTTGAGCTGTACATCGGTGGTAGATGAGAATACTTAGCTGATATTGTGAACAGTTTCTAATGCTTTTCGCACCATTTGAACTCTGATGACAAAATTACCCTAATTCTCTTCTCTCCTATCTCTGATTTGATAGTTTCAAATGAATCAGGAATAATAATGAATAGAGAAACATCCAGCTTAAATAAATAGAGCGAAAATTCAAGCTTTGAAATGGTATACTGTACAAACATATAGGTAGTTAATCCTTTATCCCAAAATAAAGATCAAAGTTTAAAATAACAACACAGCACAATCTTAATAGATACACTCAACAAAATAATGTGATTCTCTGTTTATTTCCTTTCTGACATGTATGTCTATGAAAATAATGATGACATTTTGGTTGGACTCTTTTTTTTCCATCTTGAAGTTTTGACTGGATGACCGTTTGGGTCAAGCCTAACCAGTAATTTTTATTAATGAGTGTTAGTTTGAATAACTGGTTCACGCACGAATGAACAAATATAAAATCTCGTGATTGTCTCTCATAAAGAGGGAATTTATCTATATTCTGTGTGAAGATATTTATGGAAAGATAACAAATAAATAAATCGTTCTCATACCCAGACTAGGCTTCCAGCCATAAAATACAATGCTATTTTACTCTGAATACGAACATTAATAAAACAGTGTTTTGCCAATTTAAACTAATTATGTACACGCAATAAAGATATAACACTAGCTATATGATCGAGTTCAAATGGAAATTCTATGCTAGAAAGAAAGAACTCTTGTTCTTCAGCATTTAAGTTTTAATTTTTTTTTTTTTTTCAAAAAAATTAATTCATCCGTTTTTTTCCTCAAATATTCCGTGGACAGCCAGAATATTTTGAAGTGTTTGGATACCGTTATTCCCTGCGAACTATTCCTGATGATTAAATGCTGCCATAATTGAATGTTACTCTCATTACGATCTGATTCATTAAACAGAGGCAAATGCCAAAATGTTAATTGATATTGTCGTCAAAGTCTGCAGGGAATCGGCAAGCTTTCATCGGGTCTGGACACCGGTCGGCTTTGACCAGCTTGTGAACACAGGCAACTGTAGAACAATGTGATTGGTTGATGAGGATAATCAAGACATAATCGATAATAAGATGAAAAGGTCTTTTTCTTTGTTTTTGAACTAAATGTTATGGGAATTACTTGTGAGTAGTATGTGTTATTTTTTCATTTTCACGGCACACATTGAAGAATTATTCTCTACGAATAAATAATGAATCAATACAAAAGTAAAGATAGATACTAGCTTGGCTGAAGTAGGGTGAAACTCCACCTTAACTTCCATTCTCACTGAAGACGATTACTGCGATTTTTTTGTATATATAATTCTAAAAAAATGCATCTGTATTTATTTATTTATTCACTTATTAGAACTAAATAAGCCCTTACATATATGTATCGTAAATTTTCCCCAAAATCTATGACTTGTAGATTTTATTCTGGCAGTAAGACAACCTCCTGCAATCAGTTGGTCGTGAGTTCGAATCACGGTAGGGTAATGTAAATTTCACGTATTGCTTTACATCTCTAATTTTTGAAAATATTGTGTTGGTTCTTGTTGGCAGTGAATAAAAAATCTAAAATTCAGCCAAGTTTTGGAATCTAACAACAGCAACGCTTTAGATCTTTTTCTCATTTATCTGCTGTGTCCTACGAGACGTGGTTGATCATTGCTCTGATCACAGCACCCCCCCCCTGTCTTTTTAGACAAACCCCTCATCTCCGAATTCTGGTATTCTTCCATGTGCTCGAACCTTTCAAGTAGGGTTCTGGCTGCCTGCCTTCATTTCTTTTCCCTCCACCGTGTCCAGTGAGCATTCGATTCTCTGAACTTAACTTTCTAATAAAATGTCTGTGAAATTCTATTTCTGTCTGATTCTTAGCAACAATCTCTTTGTTGTATCTGATCTTGTAAAAACTTCCTTATTTGTAATATGATCCGTCCATAATATTAGTAACATCCGTCGATAAAAATACATCTCAGTTACTCCTTCATTTGTGACGAAACAGTCAAATGTTTACTGTCATATGAGAGATTAGACGTTACATATCGCTTCGAATAAGTTCCTGAAAAAACTGCAGTGCCGATCGAACTGTTAGAACAACGGGTGTGGAAATAGTTGGCTTTGTCATTGTTTTAGCTGAAGGTGGAACCAAATATGAATTATGCACACACATGGAATCTTTTGGGGTTATACTGAAACATGTTATAGGCAGTAGGTAAAATCAAAAGTTGAATAAATAGAAGTGGCGAAACCTGAAATCGACCATTTTAAATAATATAATAGATGCCAATAACACTTCTTTTTGCATTGCTCCTATGCTCTCAGTCAGTCTCAATATTTCAAAATATAGGATATTTTTAAGCTCACTGGACCTAGAGTTATATTACTGTGCACCAACGAATATCGACCGATGATAAATTATTTTATGTGCTTATTCTCATACACCTGACACTTCGAACAAAAAACAAAGTATGCAATTGTATTGGAGACTGTCTACAATGCTTTCTTATGTCATTCATCATTCATTTAAGAAATAATTTCATTCCAAAATTTATTCAAAAAAAAAGAAATATCTTAAGTTGATCTTCTCCAGCGCTATAAGGGATATCGGTGAGTGTGATAGTACTGTGCATCAGTTCATGAGGAGAAAAATGTGTTGGGCAATCTATGAAGAAACGGGCAGGCTGATAGAGATGTTGGTGAACAAGAACAGATAAGATATCTATATTTATACTGTCATGGCGTGGGCACCTAGGGGGAACTCAGACATATATCGGTCAGGGTAACCGATATGGCCAAGGTATGAATCCAACAAAAACGAAGAAAAATACCTACAATGTGCTCCAGAGCGAGTTGGTGACTTGACTCTTGGACCTAATAAAAGAATAACAAACGTATATCATGGAGAACACACACACACACATACACATATATATATATATATATATATATGGGAACATGGAAACTTTAAAACCTGAAGACACATACTCACACACCACACACCACTGAAGGTGGGAAGAAATCCCGGAACATGTCTGGACCATTAACATCTAAGGATTAATAAACCTTACCTCTAAACACTTTACTCCCGAGTCTGTCTTACTCTTTACAGTTCATATTGTATATATTAGTTAGCCATTCTCGGAGGAAATTACAGATATTACATCAGAATTTCTATTGTATAACTTCTTCGGAAAAGAATAGTGAATTTCTTTCAGTGGAAGTGTGTACGATTCTGAAGGGTTGGTAGGAGGTATTCATATCAGCAAAATGTGTACCCCTGATTGGAAAGTCCAGTGTGATGGACAGAAAACAAAAAAATCACACTGCTCGTTATATACATATAGATACACAGTTTGATACGAGCGAACCGTCGCAACGCTTAAAAAACAAAAACAAAAACAAACATCGAAAGAGTCAAAGTTCTCACGGTGCTGAGTAGTTGGAGCACCACGGAGCACAGTCTTCACTAATATTTATCCATAACTGGGGGGATTACATGGATTCATGGCTTTCCCAAGATGTTAGTGTGAAGTGGAAATGCATTATATCAGCCCTGGTTCGTTGTTCGTTATGCTCACCGCTCCGGCAACCTGTACCTCTACCCATGCGACATTTCAGGTAAGATCCCTGGATGAACGCAGATCATTGAAGATCATATACGAAACAGCAGCCAGCAAATAAAAAAAACAAGAAAAGATGGCGTGACGAACTAGACAAGTTCAGAAATCATAGCTCTGCGACGTTCATGATAGAAAATCCGGTGAATTCCGGGGGAAGTCCAAGTCCAGTGACAGAAGCAGAAAGGTCGATGATGATGTATTACTCAAACAATAGTATTATTGAGAAATGAATTATCATCATCACCATCAGCAGCAGCAGCCGTTACAAATCCTCTTTTTGATAAAGTTTTCCCTCATCACCTTCCATGATAGACCTTACGGGTAAACTTTTCTATCTTGTCTCTTCATCTTGTGTCTGCTCTTTTCCTGCTGTTTGCTGCCCCACGGGCACTTATCGGTTGGCCTTTTGCTCAATCTAGTGTCCACTCCTCTAGCTATGAGTCCTGTCCATTTCAATCGTCGTTGCTTAATTACTTGTACGATATCCTCCTTTCTCCGTGGTCTTTTCTTGGATCCATCTTTTTTTTCAATCCCTAAAGATCGTTCCTAACATTGCTCATTCCATTGCACTCTATACTATCTTGCATTTGCATCCAAGTGTTTTGTAAGTTTCCAAGTTTCACACCAGTACGTCATTGATAGTAAAATGCATCGATCGTAGAGTTTACGTTTTAAACACTTCTTCTTGACTTGTCTATCAATGAATCAATATCAACAATATCTCACGTTAAAGTTTTGAACGGGTTACAATCTTGGTCAAGCAACAAGCGTAGAGGCCAACTGAGGACTGTTCAGGTCGTTTGATCTTACTTCTCTGTGTATATCTATAAAATAACCTATTTGCACCTTTTATCTACTCGTAGAGGTGAGCCAAATCCCTACGGGAGTATCATTCCAACACTTCTGTTTCCCCCTATTAGCAATCAAACAACCATGACCCGTTTACTCCGAATCCTGGCTACTACTGGGGAACACTCCTTCTCAGGACTCCAATCCTGAAAACCTGACGTCAGTTCTTTACTGATTGATCTCATTTCTAATGACTCAGAGCTCAAGCAGCCAATCATAATGCGCCACGTAGTCCTTGATTCACCTTGCACTTTTTTTTCACCTGCATCCTAACTTCTATTTGGACTGGTAGGTGGACCAGAATATATCCTATGGGGAATTTTTCATGATTTTTTCAAGTATACAGTCATACAATAACTGCTAGAAGGAATATCTTTGATATCAAACTTTTGAAGTCATGTAGGTCAGTACCCCAAAGGGACTATTAAATGTATTTTGAAGAGATTGCTGACTCAATATGAAGGGTATGTAGGTGGATCAATTAGGGTGTGGTCTAATGATGGACAAAGTATTTAGTTTACGGAAAAAATTTCTTTTCCCAACATAATCTCCTTCTTTGACAGTGGACTTTGACATTGATCGGACATAGTACTGTGAAGATTCCGTTACAAACTACCAGTCAGGCTTCGGATTAATTGGTATTGTATTTCAATATCAAAGAGGATCTATTATTAGCAATTTGAACTTGATGCAGGTTATTTCAGTACATCAGTATTACTGAAATGGCATACAGAGAAGCGTGTACTATTCACTTCATGTTTTTTGACGAAGTATGCCAGCTTCATTCGTAGTAATTGAAAAATCGACAAAGTCATTGTCTAATGATAGATTAGTTTAGTGTTGCTTAAACTGTTTTGTGCCATTCCCCCATGAGCCTTTATTACAAAATCTCATTAAACCTTGACTAAATTCTGTTATGTTTTGCTTAGTTTCATTTTGTTCTCCTTTGTGTATAATTTTGAACATAAATCATTTCGTAACACGAATGAAAAATATAGATTAACTCATTTATCCAACGTTTATTTCTCTAAAGTTTTTCTCATCCTAAAAGATACGTAAAGAAAATAGAGACTGTCAAAAATAACAGAAAAATTATTAGCATTTTTCCACTTCACATCAAATTGGTAAACAAGTCTTAGAACTGAGAAATAAATTCTCAGGAACAATATTTGCTTATTGTGTAAGCATCGTTTTAAATCAACCTAACATATATCTAATGATGAATTACTACTTTGTGACACTGGAAGAAATCATGTTTCTTGAAAGAGATTCGTATACTCAGATGTCCCTAGTCAACAACTGGGTAATAGTTTAAACAAGCAAATCTGAGTAACTGGGAACACAGGTTTTTGCCCAGGGTGTTCGGTGGTAGAGAGCGCTTGTCCTGAGTGTGAGACAATAGGACTTTCTATACACTAATGGAATATTACAAAACGAATAGATGTTACAGATTGAAAACAATCTTAAGAGAAAATTCCCAGATATGATGTCAGATTTTCTGGAATTTCTGACTGCTAAGTACTTTTTTGTCTTACAGTGGAAACTAAGATATACAATCGGCAAAATAAATCCTCATGAACAACGGCAAACTAAGACGAACTGGGCTAGTTTGATAAGAGGTTGCTCACAACAAATGGGACCTTTGAGGGGAGGTGAGTGGGGATAGAAGGTAGTTCGCAAATAGATAAGCAAATCAATGAATTGGTAAAATAAATGAATAAAACATAATGATTTAAAGGGCAGTTAATTTCAGCTTTCCAGGGACCATAGGTTGGGATGCACCTTTAAATTTATTTGCTTTGTTAAATGGCAACCAGTCATAACTTCTTTGAAACGATCGAATGTTGCCATAAATGTTCGGATACGACTAACCATCGTATCAAATATCACTGGGTCATCACTGACGAGGTATAAAACGAATTCATAATCGAAGCAATCTCTTTTATGATTATATTCCAGATTGAAACGAACCGTCGAATAAAGAAGTCACGTCGAATGGAACTAGTGAATTATGTCAATTGGCTTTATCAACCTCATCTGCGCATGCGTGCATTGACTCAAAACTCAGGATGAAGGTCAAAGACATAACTCTATCTAAAATGTCGACAAATTTGCACAACAATCAAGAATTTTTAAAAAATGAACAATAGAGAATAGAAGAGCAGAGATAATGGTCAAACTAAGGTTCCGGATGGAAGTTGCGGAGGAGGGAGAATATGGTTCTCAAAGAATTAATTTATCAAAATAATCCGGAGGGATTAGATTGATCGATCCATAAAGCCATCTTTGATGCCAACCTCTCTTTCTATTTGCAGTTTTAGGAAGTTCAACCGAGGCATAAGTTGAACATCAAACTGAAAACCTAAAATCGATTTTCAGTATTGTGATCATCATGCCTGGAGCACTTTGACTTGGATAGAAGAGTACAAAATTCATGGTCTCTACTGCTGTTCCGTAATGCAACTTAAGAAAACTGGATATTACTATATCGGTCATGCAATTATGTAAAAAGATTTGAACAGATCCACTTTCTTATTCTGTTATTCCCATACAAAAAGAATTAAGAATCTACTTGGCAATGCAGCGTTTTTTGGGAGGAGAAAAGATCTAGACCGTCACAGAATTGCAAGGTATTCCTGACTCATTACTTTATTGATATAATTTCAAATCATTTTTTCTTTCTACTGATTGAACAAGTAGCCAACAAAAGTGGCTAAAGCTTCCATCCTTTCTTGGTTGGTGCGTATGTTGATGTGTTTCAGCGCCCTTGGCCATACTGACTTGAAAATCAGTATCAGTAATTAAAAGAAGAGTATACATCCAACACTTCCTCCGAATAGTCACTTGTGGAGCTGAAACATGGAACCTAACCAAGAGACAGATCCACGAACAGAGAAGCACGCAGCATGCCTATGATAGAATCATGCTCAACCTCACATGGAGAGATCACGAGACAGCACAATATTTCAGGGAGAAAACAAACATCATAGAATCTTCTAGAAAATTCAAATGGCAATGGCTCGGTCATGTCACAATAATGGCTGAAAACTGATGGACATTACGACTAAATAACAAGGATCCCCAGAGATCACATGCGAAACTGAGGCCGGGAGAATACAACATAGAGAGACAAACTTGACAATTTCTGATAGTACTGGTTCTAAGACGTCCACGACAGAGAGATCTGGTGAAAATGCTTTTCTGACCTTTTTGTGGCCTTATCTTGACGGGTTCATAGATAACATGAAGATTATAATGAATTTTAATGTTCTTAAATGTTCTTTTTTGACTATTTTAGATGTTTACCAGAGGAAAACACCTGCGATGTCATAAATGAAATTTATTCTTCAATAGAATTTTTATACCTAACTTCAAATTTTGACGCTATGGTCGTTGAATTACTGACTGTAATGTCAATTCTCCTTTGAATTTAGAATATTCTAGTACTGGATGAAAAGTTAAAAGTTAGAATTGGATTTTATCGGGCATTTCCACCATGAATATTTCATTAATTTAGGAAGAAGAAATTGCACAGCTTGATCTTGTTGCCAATGTAATTTTATTTCGATGTTGTTTGAACAAAATTTGGTGATCTTCTCTCCTTCCTGTGTGGAAATCACAACCGTATCATCTTTGAGTTACTGAAATCCTAAATGAAAGTCATACAAAATAAAAACGATTCCGATCAAACATGATCCGGAAATATATTTCCATAGTGGCAGTGCTAGGAAACCTTTTCTATACTAAATGGGACCTTTGAGGGGAGGTGAGTGGGGATAGAAGGTAGTTCGCAAATAGATAAGCAAATCAATGAATTGGTAAAATAAATGAATAAAACATAATGATTTAAAGGGCAGTTAATTTCAGCTTTCCAGGGACCATAGGTTGGGATGCACCTTTAAATTTATTTGCTTTGTTAAATGGCAACCAGTCATAACTTCTTTGAAACGATCGAATGTTGCCATAAATGTTCGGATACGACTAACCATCGTATCAAATATCACTGGGTCATCACTGACGAGGTATAAAACGAATTCATAATCGAAGCAATCTCTTTTATGATTATATTCCAGATTGAAACGAACCGTCGAATAAAGAAGTCACGTCGAATGGAACTAGTGAATTATGTCAATTGGCTTTATCAACCTCATCTGCGCATGCGTGCATTGACTCAAAACTCAGGATGAAGGTCAAAGACATAACTCTATCTAAAATGTCGACAAATTTGCACAACAATCAAGAATTTTTAAAAAATGAACAATAGAGAATAGAAGAGCAGAGATAATGGTCAAACTAAGGTTCCGGATGGAAGTTGCGGAGGAGGGAGAATATGGTTCTCAAAGAATTAATTTATCAAAATAATCCGGAGGGATTAGATTGATCGATCCATAAAGCCATCTTTGATGCCAACCTCTCTTTCTATTTGCAGTTTTAGGAAGTTCAACCGAGGCATAAGTTGAACATCAAACTGAAAACCTAAAATCGATTTTCAGTATTGTGATCATCATGCCTGGAGCACTTTGACTTGGATAGAAGAGTACAAAATTCATGGTCTCTACTGCTGTTCCGTAATGCAACTTAAGAAAACTGGATATTACTATATCGGTCATGCAATTATGTAAAAAGATTTGAACAGATCCACTTTCTTATTCTGTTATTCCCATACAAAAAGAATTAAGAATCTACTTGGCAATGCAGCGTTTTTTGGGAGGAGAAAAGATCTAGACCGTCACAGAATTGCAAGGTATTCCTGACTCATTACTTTATTGATATAATTTCAAATCATTTTTTCTTTCTACTGATTGAACAAGTAGCCAACAAAAGTGGCTAAAGCTTCCATCCTTTCTTGGTTGGTGCGTATGTTGATGTGTTTCAGCGCCCTTGGCCATACTGACTTGAAAATCAGTATCAGTAATTAAAAGAAGAGTATACATCCAACACTTCCTCCGAATAGTCACTTGTGGAGCTGAAACATGGAACCTAACCAAGAGACAGATCCACGAACAGAGAAGCACGCAGCATGCCTATGATAGAATCATGCTCAACCTCACATGGAGAGATCACGAGACAGCACAATATTTCAGGGAGAAAACAAACATCATAGAATCTTCTAGAAAATTCAAATGGCAATGGCTCGGTCATGTCACAATAATGGCTGAAAACTGATGGACATTACGACTAAATAACAAGGATCCCCAGAGATCACATGCGAAACTGAGGCCGGGAGAATACAACATAGAGAGACAAACTTGACAATTTCTGATAGTACTGGTTCTAAGACGTCCACGACAGAGAGATCTGGTGAAAATGCTTTTCTGACCTTTTTGTGGCCTTATCTTGACGGGTTCATAGATAACATGAAGATTATAATGAATTTTAATGTTCTTAAATGTTCTTTTTTGACTATTTTAGATGTTTACCAGAGGAAAACACCTGCGATGTCATAAATGAAATTTATTCTTCAATAGAATTTTTATACCTAACTTCAAATTTTGACGCTATGGTCGTTGAATTACTGACTGTAATGTCAATTCTCCTTTGAATTTAGAATATTCTAGTACTGGATGAAAAGTTAAAAGTTAGAATTGGATTTTATCGGGCATTTCCACCATGAATATTTCATTAATTTAGGAAGAAGAAATTGCACAGCTTGATCTTGTTGCCAATGTAATTTTATTTCGATGTTGTTTGAACAAAATTTGGTGATCTTCTCTCCTTCCTGTGTGGAAATCACAACCGTATCATCTTTGAGTTACTGAAATCCTAAATGAAAGTCATACAAAATAAAAACGATTCCGATCAAACATGATCCGGAAATATATTTCCATAGTGGCAGTGCTAGGAAACCTTTTCTATACTAAGTGATTTTTTCTTAATTTGGATAGATTTAGGTGTATGTATATAACACAGTTTTTGCTAAAATATTAACCTTTATTTTTTGTAAGACTAATCTAAAATATGTATGCTTATATATCCAGGATAATTGTTGAAATGATGACACGAGACTGATGAACAGTGTGTCGCTTGAAAATCAGCTGAGCTTGTCTTTTGATAATACACAGGCTGTTCCTTGTCTTCATAGTGGCTTTGATAGATGTTAATTTGGGCACTCTGTACCGCCTAGGCACTGCAAACACTATTGACTTGGGGTCCCTCTGGTGACCATGGACCTTCCAGAAGCTCATGTCTGGGGACGGCCCTAATCATACGTAACCACTGATACATCATTCAGTTAATCAATAGACTCGCATTTGTGGGAAGTTCAGTGTAAGAATCCTTCATGAAGTCGTTGCAAACTTTTTTCAACTGGTTAACGGCGCAGCATACGGTGGTTCCTAATTATAACCTTCAACTTGCAAAGTTGATAGAGGGCAGACTCAAGATAGGACTCAATAGGACTTTCCAAGTACAAATGGAAAATTATAAAATCATTAAGTTGAATAAGAAATAGTCCAAATATTATAATTTTCTGGAGTAAAGTCATATTCTCAGGAATACTCTTTGGCTGAATTTTGTGATGTTTTGTTATTCTCATGTATATATTTTCCTTACTTTGAAAAATGAACAATGTGATACAATATTTTTAAGGACGTGAAATTTCATTGGGGGTTGGTCACTACGAACCTCTAGGGCTGGCCTAGAGAACAGGGTTACATCTTGTGAGTGGTCAGGTGGTATCAGATCTCCTCCGTATTTTACATCAAAATATGTTTTGATAAGTTTAAGTGATCAAGGGTGTCTTATCGCATGAATACTCTGGACAGTTGCCCGGATGATCCCAATATTTTAGGAGCCGCAAAATTCAATTTAGAAAAGGGAAATGAGGATTATGTTATTAATTAGGAGACAATACATGGAGGACCTTCTCTAAACCCATGTTTACATGGGTCCCTGGCTCTTTATTTAATCTATGTATCGGATCAGGGGTCTGAACTACGGCTCACAGGCAAAATCCAGCATATTGCTTAGCCTGGAGCTTCAAATAAGTTCAAGACGGTTCGAAGAATAATGCACAGCTCAGTGTTGGAAGGAGTTACTTTGCATGATGGATTTGGCAGACTGATATAAGGTTATTTCTTGCCTTGCTTGAGGCTTGATTGTGACACAAGATCGAGTTTAATGAGGGGGTCCATACGCGTGTGTGAACACAACTACAAAAATCGATATCTGTACAGTGATCTGCTTATGTTATGTATACGTGGATAATAGAGATAGGCATTGCATTTAACTTCGGGAATAGCAACCTGTTGACCACAAACGGGTTTCTTTGTTATTTTTCCCATTATATTTTTCAATTTTTCTATAAATTGAGCATTCTTACTACATCACCAGAAAAATAATTGTTTTACTACGTCAGTTTCGTCTCATAACGCACATAACTAATCATTATATGGGTATATTTTTCTATTGATTGAGAGATATTTTTCATTCTTCTCATACATCTATGTATACTCTCATGGGCTTTAAAACGATATCTCATTAAGTTCTCAACGAATTTTGTTGCAATTCTGTGTTAAGGTGGAAATGGGTTACGATAAAAAAGATCAGATTCATGCTCGATTACTACCCTTATAGTGGTTATATCCAAAACACATGGTATTATCAAAGATTCGTATCAGTCAACATGATAGACCTATAAGTTCTGCATGAATTTCTATTACATCTTGAATAAGGGTGATCATTTGTCTATTGAAGAACTGATTCGATTTTTGCAAAGTTCCTTGCACAATCACCTCCTATACATCTCTGACATGTGTCTAAACCACAGAAAATCGCCAACATTTCACGTCTTTCCAAACGATATACCTAAAATTACTCAATATATTTCAATGTCATTTGGTGGACTATTGGCTACAAAAGAACTGCTTATATGTTAAAGTCACGTGATATTGCCCCAATTTCATGTTTGTCCTCGCGGTATCTTCAAAAGTTCTCGATTGATTGCAATAGCATTTTGTGGGAAGGTAGCTATGCAAGAAGCAATCAGATTTTTGGGAGGATCCATACGTATTTAAGCCCCTTGATAATGGCGTTAACGATGAAGCAGTTATGTTTGACTTTCTGCCAGGTAGTTTACTCAGTGGTAAAATTCAAGCAGCCACCAAATCGATCGCAGGTTCAAGTCTTGCAACCGCACTAATTTCTTCAGTTGTTTATTTTGTTCATCCTGTTGAAGCCAATTACCACATTTTCTGTGTAAAAACGGGAGGTCAATTCAAATAGAATTTCAAATCATCATTATATTGCATTTCATATATATATATATATATATATATATATACATATATATATATATATGTATATATATATATATATATATATATATGTGTGTGTGTGTGTATGTATGTATATTAAGAGAGAAAGGGTCTGAGAAAGCAACCGTCGCCAACTTAATTGGCGAAGAGTTTTATCCTTATCTTTGTATTTGCGTGTTCTAGTGCTCTTAGCCATACCGTTTTGTCTTCAGATTTGACAATTAATATAAAAAATACTCTTACGAACATGTTACTTAGATTTTTGGGAGAAGATTTTTTACCTTTTTGGGAACTTTCACGGGTTTTTTAATAGTTTTGTAGAATCTAGATGTTCTTATACTTTTTTCCAGATGGTTTCGCCGGTTATTTAATAAAAAGAGTTTATTTTGACCATATTTATTTCTTTTCACATGATTTTTAACGGTACGATTCAGTTTTAGACTGCGATGACAAGTCTAAATATATATATATATATATATAGAGAGAGAGAGAGACAGACAGACAGACAGAGAGAGAGATGAACAGATGCATATAAATGTATACTTGCATCTGTAAGAAGATAAATTAGTATGCACCTCTGATATTAAAGGCTAATCAGATAGTAGGGAAACACTTCGTGGGGCTTCGCCCAATCAGAACAGAAGGCTGGTAAATATTTAATACAAATATAATATTTGCAATACCAAATTGAACCAAAGCACATAATGACACACATACCACCATGATAGCACCAAAAAAAAACAGAAATTAAACTGTATGAAATGTCGTTCTTGTCTTCTGCGTGTACTTATTCGTAAACATGACCGATCGAAGAGAAAATTAATGAAACTTTCTTTAAGCATCAAAGTAAGAGCAATTAGACGAGCTTTGCAAGAAAAGCAAAAAGCTGCTTTGTCACTTACAATATTTTCCGTTGATAACACGATTCTTCTATGATACGTGTTGTACACATTTTTTAGCTGCAATTTTGAAATTTTGAAATTGAACTTCAAATTAGAAAATATTGAACTTAGGATCAAAAATACTTGACTTCAAATCAAAATCATCATCATCAGTCTTTTGACGTCCGTCGTTGGACATAGACCTTCTCCAGGATTTGCCACACTTCCCTATTATGGGCGTCACGGAGCCAGTATTCCTGAACTTGTCTAGCTCGTCTCTCCATTTAACATTTTGCCGGCCTCGGTTGCGCATGTGGTCTCGGGGGATCTATGTCGTGAGTCATGATGTCCATCGATTGTCTGCTATTCTTGCAACGTCGCCAGCCCATCGCCATTTGAGATTTTTAATGGATTCTATGATGTCCCTAACTCTTGTCTTTTCTTGGATGTAATGTGCCCTCTTGTGGTCTCTCCAAGTGAGGCTCAGCATTATTTTTTCATGTGCACGTTGCATGGTTCTCAATTTACGGGTCTGTCTCTTGGTTAGGTTCTATGTTTCAGCTCCATAAGTGACTATTGAGAGGATGCATTGGTTAGACACTCTTCTCTTTAAGATCAATGGGATCTTATTATTTTTGAAGGTTGAGCTAGCTCTGCCAAAGGCTTGCCATCCTAGCGTGATTCTTTGCTTGATTTCTTTTTCTTTTGAGGGTCTCATGGAGATTCGTTGTCCTAGGTAGATGTAGTGGTCTACTTCTTCCAGTTGTGTGTCCCCAATTTTGATCTTAGTGTTTTTATCCCGATGTGGTTGTTGCACATGATCTTCGTCTCGCTGAAGTTCATGTGTAGGCCGACTTTCTTATTCTCTCCATTTAGTTCATCTATCATTAGTTGGAGGTCATGTAGGTTCTCTGCGAAAAGGGCTATGTCGTCTGCAAATTTAAGGTTGCTCAGATACTCGTCGTCTATTCTAATTCCTTTACTCTCCCAGTCTAGCCTTCTGAAGATCATCTCGAGGCAGGCTGTGAAAAGTTTAGGTAAGCTGGTATCACCCTGTCTTACTCCTTTCTGGAGCTGAAAGGGGTCCAAGTCTTCATGTAGCCTGATAAATGAGCTGCCGTGATTGTATATATGTTTCAACACTTCAACATATACTGGATCTACACCTTGCCGACTGATGACCTCCATGACCTTAGGGATTTCTACTGAGTCAAACGCCTTTTTGAAGTCGATAAATGCTACGGCAAGTCGTAGTTTATACTCAGCTGCTTTTTCTTTCAGCTGATTTATCGAGTGCAGGCGGTCCATGGTCGAGTAACTTCTTCTAAAGCCAGCTTGTTCACGTGGCTGGTTTTCATCGAGTGTTTTTGTGATTCGGTTGGTGATGATCTTTGTGAAAAGTTTGTATACACAGTTGACTAGGCTCTAGGCCTATAGTTGTTGAGGTCTTTCGGGTTTCCTTTTTTATATAAAAGCATTATGATAGCAGTGTTCCAATCGTCCAGGACTTAACAGTGTTTTAAACACAAGTTGAAGAGGACAGCCAGTTTCCTAGTGAAGATTTTACCCGCTTTTCGGAGTAGGTCGATGGTGATGTTGTCTGATCCAGGGGCAGTTCCTTTCTTTGTCTGTTTAATGGCTTCTTTTACCTCCCACGGGGTTACTTTTGGGAAGTCTTCGAGTTGATCGCTCATGTCTTGCATATCTCGCTCATTGTTTGTAGTCCTTGTTTAGACGGATAAAGTTTTTGGTAGAATTCTTTGGCACGTTCGACAATTCTGTCTCTGTCTGTTGTTAGGTTTCCATTTTCCTCGAGTATGCTAGTTATTTGCTTTCGTCCTGAGTTGAGGAGTTTTGTTTATAGCTTTCAAGAGTCGATTCGATGACTGCCGTCGTGTATCTCCTTCTATCTTCCCATTGTTTTTTCTTGATCAACTTGTTTAGTCCAGCCAAAATCAAAAATACTTAACTTTAAATCGAAATATTGAACTTCAAATTAAAAATATCAAGATTAAAATTCAAAAGATTTGCACTCAAATTGAAAATTTTGAATTCATAATTAAGCAAAGTTGAATTCCAATCCAAAAAAAAGTTTTCGGCAACACAAATTCAATGGAAAATTTCCTTATCCCCAGATAATACCTATGGTGAGATGAGATAATTCAATATACTTTAAATTCAGTGAATATTCCAGAGTTTGTCCTTGCAAAATATTCTCGTGCACTTACACTTTTCTTCCCTTATAAAACTAAACTGCCGTTTGTAAAAACATTTTGTGACCTTTTTTGAACGTCATAAAAATATAAGTCATAAATTCCTACCTGTCACAATTATTTAAGGCAGTTTCCCTACTCCTCGGAAATACAAAACATAGACAGGTTTACAAAGCGTTCAAAGTATCCTACCCTTTACGTAATTTAATGGTAACTGGTTCACTGCGCTATGCAGCAAAAAAAAAACGAGATCCTGTCCAATATTGTTATTTTCATTTGTTCAGTAGCACTCTGAATGGACAGCAACCATTGAAGCCTACTCGAGCGGGACTTTACAGGAGGCTGATAAGGAAATTAATGACACGGTTTCGTGTTATTATCGCCATATATATTTTGCGTCTACCCAAGATGAGAGAGAAACGGGTCTGAAGGTTGAGAACGTTATTTCACGCAATTGTAAAAAAAAAGCAAAGATGAATTCCATCTTTCTCTTGTACAGTTGAAAATAATACTCCGTTAAATGAAAGCAAAAGCAATGTTTTTTTTATCGTAATAAAAACTTCTGCACTCTTTTTTATTATTTGTGAGTGTGGGTTTGTTTTCTGTTCTTTTTATTTTGTTTATTTTCACTATGTAAAACCTGAAAGAGACTTCACAGTACACAGTATCAACGTCACATTATCAATTTCAATCTTGTTTTAGTAAAAAATCCCCCGGAATTTGCTTCCAGCTACCGATAAGCTCGATGTGAGGTCACACCATCTTCATATATCACGAGGACAAGCCTGTTAAAAAGGTACATCCGGTTTTATGGAAAAATTCGGGAAGTTTAAACTAAAGAGCTGACTTTTATTCATGACGTCGTTAATAGGAACAATCTGAACAGAAATATTGTCGTTCATAGTTATAATAAAACGGCATTAAAAAAAAAAATGCTGCCACGCCATGTAACTATAACTCAATTAAATTTTGTCCTACAGCAAAATTCGATAAAACCCTCCCAATTCTCTCTCTCTATCGAAACATTTCAGCTTTGGTGCCGTAGTATATATTCGAGCAAGAACTATATCCAATTCAAGGTGAAATTTCATCACAAACCGTATATCCAAACGACTTCAAACTTGACACTGCAATGTCTAATATAAAAAAAACAACACATCTGGTAAATATCAGAGTCGAGGAATGGCCAGTTATCGAGCTATCACGACGAATATACATACAGACCAATATTCCTTAAAAATAATATAATAATTGCTTAAAAGTCTTATTGAAATAACATTTGCTATGCACCTAAAAAAAAAAAAACTTTTTAAAAAACTACCCCTTTCATAAGATTTTTGTTCACTTAACCTTTGTCAGGAAACTTAGTAACCAGACTATACATATTTGATATTCAGCAAAATTAATAACTCCAGAAACGAAGATTATACAATCTTCGTTGCTTTGTTGTTCGTGTTTTTCATGATGATAAAAATGCTGAATTTAGAAAAAAAAATTGGATGGAAGAAAAAAAGTGGAAGTAATGGGAAGATAATCAACAGGTCTGGTTAGTCTCTCAATAAAAACCGCGACGTGACCAACCGATTTTGGCAGTATTGGGGCTGGTCGATTGAAAAATTAGTGTAAGGGATGATCAATGTGTAAGTTGCGTTTCCTGCATCTCGTTTGGGAGTTGACCTCGAAAATGTCAGAGTTTTCAATAGACAAGCGAACGCAAAGGGATCTCTTTAGCATGATGTTACATTGCAAACTGAATCCACGCTGAAAAAAATGTTTGGTAAGATTCAAAGAAACGAAGGAAAAAATATTGTAGATGTAATAAGGTACACATATTCGAATTTCCAGCCTTCTGGTGACATTTGTGAGACCTGTACGGATTGTATATACTTAGCAAGCCAGCCAACATTAAAACTGTAGATACATATGTTGACTGTTCTACTGAGAGTTTTGATGGTTTCTGATGATTTTTGCATAAAATAATGAAACCTGGGAAATGGCGATAGCTTTATTTGGAAAAAAAAGAAGTGTCTATAGGAATATTTTTTCTTTAAAATAGATGTATTATCAATTCAAAGCAACCGTTATTTTATGTGGCAAAGAATATTCGCTTTTATTCTTTCTCTGTTTCTATTCTGATTTGATTTTCTGTTTAATTTTTGTGACGATACGCACAAACAAACAAACAAACAAACAAACAAACAAAACAAGCATACAGCAATTGGATTCCTATTTTGGTGGGGGACACAAATACAAACCCAACATTATTCATTATTATTGTTATTTTTGTTATCATTTTGTTAACGCTAGTTGCCCGATGGTCACCGTTGGAATAAGCGACAGCAAGTTCCCAGCCCCTTTCTCAAAATTGTCTCAGTCGGCAGCAGAGCTGTGGTTGACTGATTCACACCACTAGCCCGGTGGTTATCGGTGAAGGCTGAGTGATAGGAAGTCTCCTCAGGTCTTTATCCTATCTCTCATATCGTCGTCACCAATTATTATTATTATTTATTATTAAGCCCAAAATTTGACTGTAAATTGCTCTAATCTCCAGCTTCACCATCATCATCATTGGTATTTTAACGTCCGTCGTTGGACATAGACCTTCCCCAGGATTTGCCACAATTCTCTATCATGGGCGTCGCAGAGCCAGTATATCCTGAATCTGTCCAGTTCATCTCTCCATCTTGTGTTCTGTTGGCCTTGGTTTCTTATGTGATCTCTGGGGATCCATTTTGTGAGTCGTGATGTCCTTCGGTTGTCTTTCATTCTTGCAACGTGACCTGCCCATTGCCATTTGTGTTTTTTAATAGTTTCTATGATGTCACAGACACCCGTTTTCTTCCTCATATACTGTGCTGTCTTGTGATCTCTCCATGTACGGTTGAGCAAGATCCTTTCATGCACACATTGCATGCTTCTCACCTTGTAGGTCTGTCTCTTGGTTAGGTTCCATATTTCAGCTCTATAGGCGACAATCAGGAGAATGCATTGGTTGTATACTTTTCTTTTTAGGATTATTGGGATCATCTGGTTCTTGAAAGTTGAGCTTGCTCTGCCAAGGGCTTACCATCCTAGTGTGATTCTTCGCTTGATTTCCTCCTCTTTTGAGGGTCCCATGGAGATTCGTTGTCCTTGGTAGATATGGTAGTCTACCTTGCCAAATTTTGCATTTTCTATCTTGACAGTTATCTTTATTCTCAACATGATTATTGCACATGATTTTCGTTTTACTGAAGTCCAAATGTTGCTAAAGATATCTCTTTGCAGCGTGCTGATCTTGCTGCGTTATTGTAACTGACCAACAAAGAATGATCGGATTATTATGATGATTTCCAGAAATGTCTTCATATCATGGAGAAATGTTTGGGTTAGCATACACCACAACACACATTATAGTTGCCTTCAATTATTTCCCCTTCCTTCGTTTTCGATCGCTTAATCCTTCATCTCTTTTCCATAGTTGTATCAACTTTTTATCTCAAAGTTTTGCTCTTCCCACCCTCTCTATTGTCATACTCCTACCACTTTACTATATTCTTTGTACTTCTCGTCGTGGATCAAGTCTTTCTGTTTTTCGATCTACTTTGCACTTTCTAACCATCTCGATTTGTCCTTAAGCTAGGTTAACCCAGTACAGCATCATCTTGCAAACAACAGGGTTTTTACCAACCTCGGGCTAAAGGTGCTAATTGTGCACCTTGGCACCTTACAAAGGCTGGCATGAAATAGGCAACTGGGGAATAGAATGACGATTAAAGTAGAACAAATGAGCCCGAAAGTAGGATCATAGATGTGCTAGTTCTCAACTTTCCCAACTTTATCTTGAAGTTGATATCTGAAATCTCGCCAAAAAATATCCTAAGACACGTGGAAACATCTACATTTTTTCATAAATATATACATATATATATATATATATATATATATATATATATATATATATATATAGAGAGAGAGAGAGAGAGAGAGAGAGAGAGAGAGAGAGAGTTTTGCGTTCCAGGGATATAAACGAATGGTTAAAGATTGGCAAATGTTGAGAATATAATAATTAACCATCCGTGTATGTACCTCATGTCACGCTGAGGGATGTAATTGATGTTGTAAAATATAATATTGTTCTCGCGACGAAATCAAAACGCTGAATTTAGTATCACATTCTCTCCAGATTTTGGTACTTATCCATTTTAATCATTCGTTAAACTCACATTAAATAAGGGCTGCGCCTATCAACTGACGATGATTTCATGGATCCTTCCATCTGACAACAATATTGCAAAGGTAATTGAAAAAATGAGAAAATGTTTTAGAAATTTGAAATTGGCTTCCATATATTCTGTAATAGCCGTCAGCGTTTTGGAGATCAGAAAAACGATGTCCGCTTTTCATTTCTGTTAATCTGTCAATATGATTTCCTCTTTCCTAGGGGAATATTTTGTCTCATGCTGAATAATTAACAGGTCTCCCCTGTCTCTCCAAGCGAAATAAACGGATTACAGAAAATGCCTCGTTAGTCACTCAAAAGATATTGCCACGCAATATCTTTTAGAAGCATTCTTTGGTAGAGATCTTCAATGAAAAAATAATCAAATCGTAAAAAGGGTGATCAAACAATAAGTTTCTACTATTGACCATTGCTGCCACAAACAGAACAAGTTTAGCATAAACTATTATTGTAAACCCTTCCCTAAAAAAATAATTTCCGACAAAAAAAAACGTTTCTTTCTCGACATTATAAAGAATAAATGTTCTAATTTTTCAGCCCTGTAGCTCAGTTGATGCAGCTTGCAAATGGCAGCGTGGCAAATAGAAAGATATTTAGTGAGAGTCACTAAAAAAATTGAAGAAACCTACGTTGACTGTTTTGGTTGAAAGTTTCTTATACATTGTATGGTTGGTATTGAGATGCAATCATGTCAACATGTTGATGCATATTTATATAAGTGAAATATCGATGAATTATGTATAATTCGTATTTCAATTATTCAAAAGATTTAAGTGGGGGATAAATTAGTTTTTTGCGTCTGCAACTGAATTGATGGCGACCAAAATGGCACAGGAAGTGAAATTTAAATATCGATATTGATTGCCTTTCAATTTATTGCTTTTAAAACGGCAGGTAATACCGCCCCAAAGTAGGGGCGAAATTTGAGATCGGGATGGGGGGGGGGGGTGAAGAAACCCCGTTTTAGACAAAATGACACAGAATCATGATCGCCTGCAAGAAATTCTACACATTAATGGGGAATGTAATTCGGCTCAGAAGGCCTAGGGTATTTTAGTTAAGAAGATAAGTAAGTTCTCTCAGCACTCACCAAAATCCATGCCCACGCGCAGTCAGCATTCTATCTTAGAGATAAATTCTCTCAGCTTCCTTTACGAAGCACGTGTTTAGGTTCAGTTAACATGAGAGTGATACGGGAAGATGGAGCACTTATTCCTTATTACCAAGGTTAAAATGACTTTGTATGTGTATGTGTGTGCGTGCGTGCGCACGCACACAGTATGATTAACGTATCCATGCAAACCTTCATGTCTGCAGGGCAATTTCTTATTTCTTGGATTTTAGCCCAGAATAATAGATTAGCACAGTATAGGGTTAAAAATATAAGCACATCCACGTTGAGGAGAGACATTGTGAAAGTATTTTTCTTAGTGTCAAATGTCACTCAGATGTTAAGATAAAAACGGGTTGAAAAGAAATTTGAGATTGTCCCATTGGAATTTGAATTTATTACTATCAAAATGTTTACCCTTGTGATGGGGATGATGATTACATTGTCTCAAATAAATTGCACTTCAAATATCACCCCTACGCTTTTGAACATGAAGGTCAAGATATGACCAAAAAGATTTGATCTGTGGGGTCCGTATACATACTTCTTCCAAGACCGCCAAAGACGACACCATGGTAGAAACATTTTGGGCAGATTATGAAGTATCGTGAGCAATACAGAAAAAGATATCCGTACCTCGCATAAGTGGGTCACTGTTACCTGTCTGTGTACCAGAAATAGTAATCTAAAAAAGACTAAAATTATCTAAAAAAAAATTTATTTTCTCTCTAAAGTTATCCTTCAGAATCATCAGGGTGGATTTGGACATTGATGGTCCAAAATGACCATTAAGATCCAGATGGGCGTTTTTTTTTTAAAAAAAAAAACAACTTACAAGTTGTATACGGTTACTGTTAGCGTACGCATGCAAATTTTCAAAGTCGTTGCCTCGAAAATGTGACATGCACAAGGATGTGCAAAGAGAGAAGAATATATATTTCACTTGGCTGGTTGGTCGTATTGGCCAATCATGGTGCCATGATGATTCAGTTTAATAAAATGCTTCCTCTCTTATCCAGAACTTGATTTTTTAGATGAAATATGCCCATCTTTTTATCTACTCTTGTTCAAATTTATTCTTAGTTGCATTTCGTAGTAACTATTTACACCATCAGTGTATGACTATCATTATACAACAAGGTGTGATGAAGTAATTTTTTTGACTGATAACGTACAATTGTGAACAAATGAGCCTCCAAAATGGTGATGCTGAAATTTTGTGCATCTGTTAAACTGAAATTTCGAATCAATCAACCAATGAAAATCTAAATGAGACACTTGCCTTCAATGTTCACGTATATATCAGTTCTCCCGCTGGCCATTAGTTTTTATCAATTCGTTGTCTTCTATGTGTGTTCTTATGTTCTGTGTTTTGCATCTGCAAGCAATAAAACTGCAAGTTTGTTTATTCATATATAGCTTTTCATCTTACGTCCTTTCAATGAAAGGAATAGACTGATTTAGATCTCTGCACACCCTTATCATTCGTTGTTTTGATCTTGTATGCCTCCCTATGAGCAGCTGTGCCCTGTGGTAACGTTCCTGTGTTACCGTGTTTTTTTCATGCACTGGTATACAGCTAAGATCGGAAGCAAAGAAACAGCTCAAAGAAAGACTCAAACTCGTGTCCCTTCATCACGGTTAACCTACCTGTATGCGACTACTATTCTATCGCTTAAGCAATTATCGGTAGGCAGAAAATCAAATACAACCTTTGATCTCATCTTTTATTGTTGCTCAATCGTTCGGCGCTATAATTCACCTCTTTTGACCGAGTTAGTGGGGTATAAATATTTGGTTGCATTTTCCTATCCACGCCCTCTGTCCACACGATTTATCGGAAAATTGAATTGATTTCAAATGACTTTTGTCTCAGTTTTGGCGAAATTTGCTAATTTTGGCGAAATTCCGGTGACGGATCCAGGATTTTTTTTTTTTTTTTTTAGATATTTTTCAATCTTCTCCTCCTACATTCATTTATACACTCATGGCTTTCTGCACAATATCGCCAAGAATTCAAAATGAATTTTATTCTTTTATTTATGAAAAGAAATTCTTTATCTAGGCACTATGCCTGAAGTATGGCTCGATCTCACAACTCCAGCGGATGGGGCAGCAATAAACTTTGTTAGCCTTGTAAGCGCTCTAAGATATCGCTGTTTTATGAATATATATCGTAATGAATACTATCAGAGTTTTTTATTAACCTTATATAGTGTTCATCAGCAGCAGTAACATCTGCAATTTAGAGTTCTAAAATTTGCACGATCTCTTGTCACAGAATCAGTATTTTTCTAAATTTGTCTGGTTCATCACACCATCCAATTTTTTGCCGGTCATAATTTCACGTATGATTCCTGGGGATTAACGTTAAAATACTTGGTGTCCAGCGATTGCCTGTCATTTTTGCAGCATGACCAGCCCATAGAACATCAGACTTGCTGATGACACCGTGCTTCTTGCTAACGACCGCCTTGATCTCCGGGTGATAATTTACGAACTGAATGACGAAGGCCAGAAAGTTGGTCTTCATATGAACTTCCGTAAAACATATGTCATGCACCAAACGCTGAGTTTAAAAACACGGCAATCAAAATCGATGAATCTGAGCTAGAGAAAGTGGGGCAAAATATCTACTTAGGACAGCAAAAATCAAGAATAAATCAAGTGACGAATCAGTCTAAGTTGGCAAACTTTCGCTAGAGCAATTTCCACCCTCAAGAA